>CAUZXS010000398.1:12500-15000 GCA_963585895.1 Sepioteuthis lessoniana
ATGGCTAATTTAAACTATAATGTGGCATGCTTTATTTAAGGGTATCCTGAGAAGGATACTAAAATGTATATGATGGTGAGGCTTCTAGTTTTAACGATCTATGTACTGTGAAATACGCTTTCATTGCCATTACTCCCAGGCCTACTCTGACCTGAAGTGGTAGTACCTGTTAGGATCCCATCTATGGATAAAATCGATCTCTTTAAAAATTAGTTTCATTCAATGTCGACATGCAAAAAAATACTCTACTGAAATAATGACACAAAAATGTAAATATGAACAATGAATGCAATTCCTTAACCTCTAGGCAAAAATAACCCTTGACAGGTTGACATACCATTAAAATTAATCAATCATAAAGTCTAAGGCTGCAATTATGCACCTCTAGATAAGTTTATACAAACCAACATTCTACAAGGAAATAAATTGACTGCTATCAGATATATGCAACAATTCTTGGCATGAAAATTATTGGTTTCACTCATATCTAATCATGATTCCTAATCTATATGTTAATTAAGATAAATAAGGTCCAGGCAAGAATAGGATAAAGATATATTTTATTTTAGAGTTGACACGTGCGACTTGTCTCAAAGAGATCCCTCTAAAAAAGTGGTCAACCCTCCTTTTCCTCCTTCCTCTCCTCACAGCTCCCTCTTCCTCCAGGGGGAGATAATTGCTCGTCCCATAAGCCAAGATAGGATGTTAACACTATATATAGCTATATAGCTCAATAAATATTAATGCAATAAGAAATGAAGATAAAATTAAGATTTTTAGATACTTCCAACAAATGTTTGTGCAATTTGTAAATGAAAGCTAGATGCAGATAAAGCCTCTCCAATTCAGTAAGGCAAAGTGCAAAAATAAAGTTCTTTAAGGTAGTGAAGATATTTACACTAACAACTAACTTATTGATTGACTAAATGTTCTCTTAGATAAGTTGCAGTCAGCATTTTCAGGAACAGTTAAACTTGTAAAAATTTTAATAACAATACCAATGACATCAGCTTGTCAAACATTAGAAAAAACTAAAAGCTTTTCAGAGAAATGTTTAACCAAAAATCAACATCATTAGAAATAATCAGAAAAAAAACAAACAAAATGATTAGTGATATCAAACACTTTAATGGAAAAGTTATCGATCCTTTTGCAATGTTGACAACCCAAATAATGGATTTTATATTCAAATAAAATATTTGGAATATTTAATGCATTGGCAAGTACTAAGTAAAGTATTTGTAAATTTATGAATTCATTTTTAGGTCCATCTTGTAAATTTTGTGGCCTCACAAAAAAATGATGGGCTGCTGAGCATGTTGTTCTGCACTCATTAGCAATGCATTATTTTTGGAAACACACCTTTCCTAATCTTTTATATTTAATGACAATACTATATATATATATATATATATATATATATTTGTTTGTTCAATGAGAGGAAAAAAGGTAAATATTTTAAAATGAATAGGTCCACAATTTATTTTAAAGTATACATATATATATATATATATATATATATTGGCTGACCATTATCAAAGGCAACCCAAAGGCTCCCTTTTCAATAGCTAGTACTCCGAGGTGCTCCAATTACTCTTGATTCATACCTAATAATGCTGAGTGTTAAGCAAGGAGGCATCAAGTACCATTTTTTGTCTTAGGTATGACTCAACCTAGGATTGAACCCTGGTTACCCAGGCCATTAGTGAACATATATATATTTATTTATATATATATATATATATATATATATGGTTAGAGTGTGTGTGTGTATATATATATATATACACACACACACACACACATTAGATGTACCCACAAAAGTACAACAAAATACTTGCATGATAATTACATGAATTTAACTAACAAAATTAAATGAAATATAATCTTATAAAAGAAAGAAAAAGTCTAAATGAAAAAAATTGTAGCTCACTTTTTATACATAAATATATTTACCTTATTTTTGAGAAAAAATTAACTTTTTAGATTGATGGTTCAATTTACAGTAAGGCTAACACATTTCCAGTTTATGAGAAATTCAAGACTATCATAGCTAAAAATCATTATAAAAGCTATCAACGAACTAAAAAAAAATTTAACTATCTAGGTTGATGGTTCAATTTACAATAAGGCTAACATTACCAGTTTACAAGCTCATAGGGAATAACAATATTGTAGTAGCACTAAAGAAAACAACTGCTTATCAAAAGAAAAGAAAAAAGAAAAAAAAAACAGGTAATTAAAAAATTAGATTAAAAATGAATAATAAAACAGTCATTCAATCTTATTTTTTCTATTAACCTGTTATTGTTGTTCGGTTTTTTTAATAGGTGGTTTTTAAAGAAAAATATGAAAGATAGCTAATCCAATAAGGAAAAAATCAATATCTATGTCAAGTTGTACAGCAGGGTATTAGAAACTTGTTAGAGGCAGGATAAAGTAGTTGTTTCGGAAACAAAATTTTAATGTCAAAAATAGCAGTGTATATACAAACACACAC
>CAUZXS010000399.1:0-120734 GCA_963585895.1 Sepioteuthis lessoniana
ATATACACACACAAATCATATATATATATATATATATATATATACACACACAAATCATATATATATATACACACACACACATAAATCATATATATATATATATATACACACACACACAAAATCATATATATATATATATATACACACACACACAAATCATATATATATATATATATATACACACACACACACACATAAATCATATATATATATATATATACACACACACACACACATAAATCATATATATATATATATATATACACACACACAAATCATATATATATATACACACACACACAAATCATATATATATATACACACACACACAAATCATATATATATATATATATACACACAGACACACACACAAATCATATTATATATATATTATATATATAATCATTAGATAAATAAACAGTTCAGAAAATGCAAAATCTTTCGTCATTTTCAAATCAATTCTACCAGATGAAATTACTTTTTGAATCTTTTAAATTATTTTTTTTTTTATATAATTCAGGCAATTCATTTAATATGCAGTTATACCTTAGTGAAATGAAAGATCAATCTTAATAAAATTCTTATGATACAATTCTTCCTACTTGATATTACTGAGAATATAAGAATGAAGTTGATAACTTACCGGTTATATTTCTGGAATTTCTTGAGCGAGTATTTTGTTTCATTGCTGCCTTGCCTTTCGATACTGGTAGACTTTCCAAGTTGCCATCAATAGATTTATGGCTGACTTTAATTCATCTATGTACATACTTTCCATTTCCTTCACTACAAACTTTGGGTGTTTCCGTGTCTGTAAAACAAAACAAACAGTAAATTAATTTATTATATATATATAGGAAAATAAAGTAAAAAAAAAATATGTTATTTGCTATTCATCAGATTGTTCAGTGAATGATGCAAGTAGTTTAGTACTTTATGATAGGCTCACCATCTTTGGCCACTTTACAAAGGGTTTGCTGCCCTTGCAACCTCACTATACCAGGTATCTAATACCTTTTATACATCACTTTTTTCCTTTTATATTATCCATTCACTGTAGATGACTGGGCCATTAAGAGGAAAAAGTTACCAAAGTTCCCCTGACAGAATATGTTACTTTATATATAAGTTGGTGACTATAGTCGAGGCTGACCAGAAAGGCTCTACTTTTCAATAGCTACTACACTGTAGGTGTAGGGAGGAGGGTGCTATTCCTTTCCCTGGATAGCTTCACTTTACCCCTTGCTATGTAGTACCTTATATTGCTGAATGTGTTAAGCAAGGAGGAATCAAGTACCATTTTTATAGTCTTTGATATGACTCAATATGGGATTGAACCCAGGTCTCCCAGACCATTGGCGAACACTCTACCCACTTGGCCAATGAACACTGATCTATTTGGATGAGAGTCCTCATTTCGGTTTTAAAACATTACAATGAAGGAGTTTTATCTCAGCACTGATAATAAAATAAAAACAATCTACCTATATAGTGATAAAGGGTTTTGTTTGAAATTTCTAGTAGATTTTCAAATACAACAGGCAGGTCAAGGGATACTCTATATAAAATATCATATAACATTATGAATAAGAACGAAAGATTTTGAATAGATCAGAGTATATTAACACCAATTCATTTTTATAAATCAGGTTCTTTTTTATATAGATAAGAGATGAGAAAAAAAAAAAAAATCAATGTTTATTTCATGATTAATGATTTTTTCAAAAATATAATCATCAATATTATCATTGTTTCCAGAAAACTTATAATTGTCAGTTACTAACTTTGGTTAAATACAAAACCAGAAGGTATGGAGTGCTAGGCAAGGATCCAAACTCACTAACAACAATTTGGTAGTCTAGCATTATACCATACAAGATGCCCAGAAGAAAGTACAAACAACAAATAGTCATGAGGCACCAAGTATTAATACAACAGTTAATGATAAAGGGTAAATGTCCACCATTTATCGTTCAGAAGACAATAAGAATAACCAAGATGTAAATACTAGTCAAAATATACTAGTTTATATAAGACAATGTTCAGAAGACAATAAGAATAACCAAGATGTAAATACTAGTCAAAATATACTAGTTTATATAAGACAATGTTCAGAAGATAATAAGAATAACCAAAATGTAAATATTAGTCAAAATATACTAGTTTATATAAGACAATGTTCAGAAGACAATAAGAATAACCAAGATGTAAATACTAGTCAAAATATACTAGTTTATATAAGACAATGTTCAGAAGATAATAAAAATAACCAAAATGTAAATATTAGTCAAAATATACTAGTTTATATAAGACAAATGTTCAGAAGATAATAAAAATAACCAAAAATGTAAATATTAGTCAAAATATACTAGTTTATATAAGACAATGTTTAGAAGATAATAAGAATAACCAAAATTAGTCAAAATATACTAGTTTATAATAATGACAATTCCTTTTCACTGAAATTTAAACATTTTCCTCCCCCTACTTTCCATTGCTTGATCTAAAGGAAAATTTACTCCCAAAACTTGTGAGAAGATAAGAAAAAGTAAATCAGCAGTTTGATCATATTGATTCTTTAGGTCGTTAGAGTTAAACCATTGCCAATTTATGATCTTTAAACTGAAGTGTTCAACAAACTCTTTATTTAATCTATACGGGTAGACATTTATTATGCTTAGCTTTACTTTGGCACAAGGCAAAAATTATGCACCCCGCCAGGAGAATTCTCCTCATTAACAATAACACCATAGGAGGGTGTACTTAGTATAACAGTTATCATTGTAGAAAATGGAATTGTTGACCAGAGTTCAAATCCTGATTGAGGCTGTATGCATATCACTTTGCACACATGCTCTTGGTAAAAAGCATGAACCATCTGTTCCCCTTCCAGCTATGGATAAATAGTGGGGGTAAACTAGATTCTTTAGCCTTACTTAGGCAACCACTCTGGAGAAGGAAAACTGAATCCAAACCAACTTTACTCTGCTTAAAAACTGACCTTATGTCCCATCCTGCTCATGACATGGGGGTTGGGTAATTAAATGTATCATACAAGGCACCCAGATAATCTATAATAAACAGGTTTATATAGCTCAATGAAGCAAAAAGTATGATCTTTCTATGAAATAAACTTTAGTTTTAACAAATTAACCAAGATTAATGTTTAAGTTGTATAATGGAACCTTCCTACTTAACTTCTCTATAAATAGACTCTTCCAAGACTACAAATGAACTGACTGTTTCTTTCTCACTCTGGCCAGGGAAGTAACATTCTTCCTCGAGTGTTTTGCTTATTCAATCTTAAACAGAAACAACATATATTAATGATGCATACAGTATTAATATTTCAGTCGATGATAAGTGTTGAAATTTAAAGAAAAACAACAATCCAATTGCAGTATAAAGAAGATTAGTCTGAACTGATGCAATTCAAATATCCACTGGTATAAAAATAGATTTTCCATTTTGTTTTTGTTTCTATTTAACTCTACTTCCGTTTCCATTTTCTAGTTATTCACAGAGATGGAAAAATACTAAATATCCACAACAAAAAAAAAAAAAAAAAAAAAAAAAAAAGAAGGGTTTTGCACAGTATTAAGATAACCCAAATGAATCAATTTTATTTTATTATTTTCTATGAAATTTGTATTTTTCTTTCTATGCTACAAGCATCTATTTAAAATCAAGATCAAATAGAATTAATCTACTTATATGTAAAAGACAATGTGAAAATATATATATATATATATATATATATATATATATATAAATAATTTCAAGAAATTGTTAGATAAAACCAACAATCTCTAAAAAAAAAAAAAAAAAAAAAAAAAAAAAAAACTAATTTTTTAAAGTAAAGTGCTTGGTCTGAAACTGAAATACAGCCAAAATAAAACATTAAAAGTTGAATTAAAAAGTTTGTGAATACAATCAACTGCCATTACTTAAAATTTCAAGCAGTTATAACACAACAATCATCAGACAGTCAAACTAATGAAGTGAAGAATTTATCACTGTAATGTATTAGACCAAAAAACAAAAAAAAAAACGATCTAAATTCACAAATCAGAATGTGTATAATCAAGTAAAGTAATATACTGTGCAAGTTACAGGCTTATAAAAAATAAAATTCAATTTGGAAGCAAGATGGTGAGGTTTCACTTCTGGAGCTCTAGGGGTAATGACAAATACAGTTTCAAAATTATTAGTATTAGATAGGAATACTTTAAATCATAAAACTATGTGCAAATTATTTGTATTAAGACGAGTTCTTTACAAAGTATTATTATCATTTAAAACCATATAATTGCTTGAAATACTTCAAACCATATAACTGTGTGTAAATTATTAGTATTAGATAGAAATACTTGAAACTAACTGTGTGCAAACTATACTCGTTTATTTTCAATGTTTTTTCTAGTAGTAGTAATTTTACTAAGCATTTGGCTTAGATGTGGCACAAAGCCAAATGAATGGGGCACCCAATGAGAATCAAACTCACTCTTGCAGGTTTGCTAACCATTACACTACTTGAGGTGCCTTAAAACTTTTTTCTAGTAACCTGTTTCTCTTTTTTCTTAAGCAATTTTTAAAGCAAAAGATGCAAATTAGCAAGCAGTATTAGAAAAAAAATGCTACCTTTGTCAAGTTATATATAAGGCTATGCAGAAACTTGTTTCAGGCAAGAAGGAGATATAATTGTTTTATATGCAAGTCTTCTTTTATGTATGAATTTTGAAGAGAAATATTTTCATTATTCCCTTTGGAAAATTAATTTTCTTCATCTTATGATTACTTTTCAACAGAATTTCTATGCTGACTATCAAACTAAGCAATGAACAGAAGCTACAGCGTTTGTATTTACCCAAACTCTCGGCAAGAGCAAGATGCAATACAAGGTCAATTTCTAAGTGGAGTTTAACATGTTTGAATTCAGAGTTTTCCTTCTCTTAGATTGGTTGTCATATCAAGTTTAAAGAGCCCAGTCTGAAGCTACAGTGTAACAACAAGCTAGGAGGAAGTGTGTTCAAGTCTGATTAGAGTTTATATATTTTATTCTGCCTTCATGCAAATTTGATGATCAAATAATTTTCAACTTGAAATATTGGGATAAAAAGAAACAACAAAATTAAGAAAATTTGTTACTTATTAAGATTGGCTTTTTTTTCTCAACAACATGTGTGAGCTGGAAAAAGTCCAACAATTTTTGAGAAAATGGAACATTATGATTAAAACAACCAATAAAATGAAGAAAACTTGTCACTTATTAAGACAGACTTTTTTTTGTTTATTTAATGTTTATGAGTTGGAGAATATTTGACAATCTTTGAGAGAATGGAACATGAAAGAAGAAGATCTAATTGTCTTGCTTTTAAGAGACCTGCAAAAAAAAACAAAAAAAAAAACAACAGGACAGATTCTTCTTTGCATTTCTATGTTACAAAAGAAGAGAAACAAAATGAAAGAGATACGTAGCTACAGAATTATAAATTCATAAAGAGATGAAAATAAAGATAGAAAAAAGAAAATTGATTCAGACAAACCAAGACAATCTAAAAGAAGTTGAGGGTGACAGATTATAGAACCCAAACATTTTGCCTCAAAGATAGCTTTCCTTTTGACTCAGATTTGAAACAGGTTTGTCTAGTCAAGCAGAAGTGCTAGCAAATCTTTTTTTTTAAAAAAAAAAAATCCATTCTATCTTTACAGCCTCTTTATGGTTTCTATTTTTATTGTTTCCGTCCTTCTTAAACTCTTTTCTTTTTGGTTTATTATATTCATACAATATACAGCCAGAGAGATACATTTATTTATTAGATTTTAATGCAATATAAAATGGAATATTTTCTTTACGTTTTTTGTGCTGGTCTTGTCAGAAAAATCTTTAAACAACAAAAAGATTTTTTTTTACCTAAGAAGACTATCTATTTGATAACTCTAATCATATTTTAATTCTTAAGATATTTTGACAATATACTAGTTGAACCTTGGGGGCAAGGCCAAGATTATGTTGAACTGCATCTCTGCCAAAATAACATTCTGAGCATGACACATGATGAACTATACTAAAGACTAAAGGCCCAGAACTGGGGCTCATTTCAAAATGTTTGAATTTTAGAAATTTTGGAAGAAAAATTTACTCAACTCTTTTAGAAAATCCTCAAAATGACATTTTGACCCATACTTGAGAACAATAACATTGAAAATTAAATAAATGAAAATGTGTTTTTTTCCTTGAGTAAGGGTAAATATTAAACAAGATGAAGAGGTAGTTAAAATTTCTTGTAAAAGATATAATCTATATAACGTTAGAATTTCATCAAACAAAATTTCTTTTTACATAGGGTGTGGAAGCAAAATATGGAATAACTTTTAAAATGTTTTTTTTGAGTCTGATTAGTCCAATTTTTGAAAAAAAAAAACAAAAAAAAAAACATGATAAATCTAAATTTTCATGATTAGCTCTATTATTCAAGCACTTTTTTAAAATTAAAATTCAGCCCAATAAGAGTGAACAAGAAAAGAAATGACAAAGAATCTATCATTTACTTAACGCCAAAACCAAGCCAAAATTTCTTTGTCTACCATATACAAAGCAAAGAAAATTTTTTTTACCAAAAAAGAGCTTTTTAAGGATCAGGGAGAGTGGAGAATTAAACTTTTTAACTGCTCTCATCATGGCAATTAAGAAGGACCCCACAACATCAATAAAAAAGCACACTAATGAATTGAAATTCCATGAGAAAACTGTGTAGAGAGCAATTAAACAAGATTTAAGCCCAGATCTTAACCCTCTTGTTTACACTATAGAGGGCATTTTAGAAAAAAAAAAAAATGCAACTTTCCATCCACTTAAGACTGTTATTGAAGAAGAATGGAATAAAATGTCTGAAGAATTTATTTTGAAGACATGTTGATAGAATAATTAAAAAGAAAATAGTGGCAATATTGAGTAAATTTACTGTTTTGTGTTTATCTTCTTGTTTTGTTGTCTATTTTTAAAAATTAAAATTAATCTTGTTTTATAATTGAGTTGTTTATTATTATACTAGAATATTCCTAATTTTGCTTCCTCGCCTTGAATACATCATGTAAAAATTTATGAAAGTTTCAAAATTTTTAGAGCTGGGTATTTTATGTTTTGATCTAAGAGTGTAATGTTTGCAATTGTTTTTCAAAAATATATATGTCAAAATATTGTCATGCTTTCTTTCCATGTTAAAAAATAAAACACTGAAACAAACATGGAAATATCACTTATGATTTATGATGCACATTTTCCTTTATTGTATGGAAAATAGTAAAAAAAGAAAAATAACCATTGGCAAATGTGAGTCTTCTATGATCAAATAAATTGGTATATTTTTCATACTTTTCATAATAAAAATGGCTTTCACATTCACTAGGTTGATTATCTTTTCTTCTAACATATCATCCAGCTATGTACACAATACCCATTTTTATTTCATCAGAAAGAGATGATTCAGAATTTGCAAGATTATCAAATATTACTGAATCTTCTTCACCAAGTTTGTATTCACAAATGTACACTGGTAACCTGGCCTAACATCAAAAGCATTAATATCTACATTTTGATTCAAAACCAAAAGATGTCTGCTTGATATGCAGCTTTTCAATCCATTGCTGAACATTTATAAAATTGGTGCCACCAAATTCTTTTTCTAATGAGTCAGTTGTAAATTGCCCAAGTAGCACATATTTATGGCTTGTAGCTAAAAGGTGCCAACATAAACTAACAATTCCTTTGCAGCTATGGTTTATAGTAGTGACAGTATGTCTGGATAATTGTTTTATATAATTGCCTGGACTCCCAGCCATATTAAGAGCCATTTTACCAAACTCAATGATAAAATCAAGTTGGTTCTCATCTAGGAATCTGATCTCAACTCATAAAGGGTCATTTTGCATTATAGTGGCACCAAGTGCTTTAACATTGAGAATTTTCCACTATGTCAAAACTTTTTTCTTATGAAGATGGCTGAGTTATTCTTATCATTTATCCACACTGAGTGAAAAGTGCCTAATATATTTTTTCCAAAAACTTTCTCATGCAAGTTGAAACTCATTGTCTTACTATGTACTTTCAAGCAAACAAAATTTCATTTGTTATATATTGACCCTCGACCGAGCCGTCAATCAAGAGATGCACTTGCGTAAATAAGCGGAAGCAGGTGGGCATTAAACAATAATATAACCAGGGCACAGACGGTTTGAGTCAGTTGGAGATAGGATGCCAGCGGAGTGAGAACCAGCTCCAGACTGAGGGCTTGGGCCCTCAGTGACCCACGGTTGAGCAACCCAGCCAAGATGAGAAAGAAGTACTGCTGGGTCAATATAGCAATCTGTCCCCATCTCCAGCTCATCTCTCACACACAACAACCATCGCCCTTTCGAGAATAAAGTGTGAGAGATTATATTTTTATAAAGAAGTGTGTTCGTTCATTCATTGAAGTTCATATATTATGACTGGTTATGTTCCCACATATATTTGCACCTCGTAATATACAACACTTTTTCAAATTCTAAATGATACAACTGCTGAAGATGTGCCCATTTTGTAACTCATTTGACTCCATAATCATCAAATATAAGTTCTCTAATCTTTTCTGTGAGGTACAAATTTTAAATATTCTTCAACAGATGAACATAATCAAATAATAAATGTTTATTATATTCTGTTACCCAAGGTTTTTCAGAACCTGTTGGATATAATTTTAAAAAAATGTTTGATTTATATGGTTCTCATCATGTAATATGGCCTTTACATCAGCTGTTACAAAGGTGATTGTCTAAGCAGTCAATTCAACTTGTTCAAATAAAAAGGCTGATGTTAATTTTGAAATTAGAATTAATCTGGTAAGAAATGTTGAACCCACATAAAGACATAGCAACATTTTGCCCAGTATTGTTTGAGCAATTACAGATGAATCATCGACTGAGTTACAAAAGGTTATCTGCCATAATATAGCAACCATTTCTTGGTATATATTTCATTTCATTCATAGGGCACCTCTGGTGGTATAATGGTTAGCAAGCTAGACAAGCTAAACCTACACGAGTGAATTCGAGTCTCATTGGGTGCCCCATTCATATGGCCTTGTGCCACATCTAACCAAAAAGTTTAGAAAAGTACTACATTTCATTGTGAAGAAATAGGCAAACTTTTGGACTGGCATCACAAGTATTAAAAAAAAAAAAAAAAAAAAAAAAAAAAACTTTCATAAAGTTTTGATGTTTTTTTTATTTCATCCTTGAAAACATTACTAATGATGATGACTAAAAATCCACTCTTAATCTATTGTACAATGAATGTGATGTTATTTAGTACTCAAAAGAATGAATAATTATTTCTGGCTTGTATTTCACCTTGACCACTTTTAAAGACATTGCTAAAAACTGCTGACTCATGATAGCTTTCATGAAATCAAAAGCCATACAATTCAAACATCAAATCACTTGTTCCCGTTTTGACCCAGTATAAATTTATTTATGTGATTTTTGGAAAGACAACTAATAAAACATTTAACTCCATAATGAAAAGTTTCAAGCCACAAATTTTCATAAATTCTCAACATGAACAAAGAAATACTATAGGCAACTTTTGAAGACTGAACAGTTAAATAAAATATTTTTTCATGATAAAATTCTTAATGAATGAAATTTTTCTTTAATTTTAATGTGTAAAATGTTATATTATAAGATTAATAAGAACTCTGGTAAAAAAAATCAACATAGATTTTTACTTGTTAAAAACAAATACAGATTATGCTTAATGATAAATTTGAATTTATTTTTTCACAGTAATACACAAAAAATTCAAGTTTATTGTTAAGCATATTTATTTGACTTTAGAGAACATTAAATTAAGGGAGAAAGGTTAAAGTTTATTCAAAATTTTTCACTTAAATTTTAAGGGAAAAATGTCAAATTAACTTTAAAAGTTTAAAATAAACTTCTAAGACCAGTCAGTTTTGATGTATGATGGCTCAACAGTTAAAGTTGTGAGCCATTGGACAACCTACACAGTTGATTTGTTTATAGTAGTGAAGGCCAATATAGAACCAACCACACTTTTTGTATAAGTTGATTACAGAAGAATGGTACACAAATGTGCCAAAATTCTCCGAAACAAGACTTCTACTTTTTGAATTTAGAGTTTTTTTTCTTTAGAAGAATTTCCACTTTAATTTCTTGCAACAAACGAAATAGCCAAATATTTTTTTACAGCTGATATTTCATATGGGAGGAAAAAGAGAGAGAGAAAAGAAGAAAAATATGACAAACTATTTTCAATGAAGATTCCTTACAAATCACTTAAACTATGATTCTAATGTTAAGTTTACCAAACGTTAACTGAATAATTCTGAAGATTTTTACAAAATGATGAAAGAATAAAAAAACTGAATTTTCTAAGACTAATTGGTTAAAGAGAGAATATCTTTGATGATATCTTTTATTTAGTCAACATAGAATACAAAAGATATAAAAATCTATTGTCTTTGAAAAAGATCATAGAAAAGGAATATATTTTTTTCAGATCTCAGCAGATTTACAAAAGCATATTTTAAGGAAATTAAGAACAAAAGAATAAAATTGAGTTTTGTCTGTGAAATTTTCCAGAAACAAAATAAAAAAATATTATGAGATAGATATGAATTATAAGTGTTGTTGAAAAGTTCTTATCCCAACCAAAAAGGTAATGAAATAAACACATGAAATGTACATGCTATTCCAAATATTCAAATCAACATAATTGGGACATCATTTTTCAATTTTCTTTAGCACAAAAAAAATTGAATTTAAATTTGAAAAGAATTTCTCTTTGTGATTAGAACAAAACTTTATCACCAACTTGTGTGAAACAATATAAACACACATATACACACACGTGTGTGTGTGGGTGTGTGTGAACATAGAAATATGAAAAAACGAAATACTCAAAAGATGTACTTATCTACATATGGTAATATGTCAATGTTTAATGTTTTGGTTTTCTGTTAAACCATCTTTTTTTTTCAAAAAAGGATAAGATATTTGCAAGTGAATTTAAAAGAAACATATATATGTATATACACTCATACATTTATATAAACACTAACACACATTGATATATATATATATATATATATTACTCATATATACATATTTACCAACCCCTCCGCTCGGGCAGGATATGACACCAGGTCAGAGTTTAACAGGTTTGAATTCAGAGTTTTCCTTCTCTTAGACGAGTTGCCTCACCAAGGCTGAAGAACCCAGTCTGTCCTACTATTTACCCATAGCTCGAGGAGGAATCATTGGATTCATACCTTTCCCAAGGGTATTAGTGCTATGTGAAATGCAATCAGCCTTGTCCAGGATTTGAACTTGTGTCGCCGTGTCCATTTCCTACAACAATAACCATTACACCACGGGCACCTCCATATATATATATATATATATATATATACACGCACATATAGGGGGCGGGTGATTCCCCACAGTGTAGTGGCTAATGTGATTAACTGCAACATTGTAGTAAGTTCAAACTCATCATACTATTAAGCTCACTTTCAGACTAATACCCTTATCCACCCCAAGCTTTGAGTTAAATAGTACCACATCTGTACTTCTACATAGATGGTTTTAGCAGTAAATAACCAAGGAATGCTGGTATACCATTAAACAAAGAAACCAAACCACACATATACACACACTAAATGTGACACAAGGTCAATTTTTTTTAAGAGGAGTTTTACAGACTTTTCTTTTTCTTAGACTGGTTGCCATACTAAGGTTAAAGAGCCCAGTCTGCCACACTATTTACCCATTTCTGGTGAGAGAATATTTGGATACATGCCTTTCTCAAGAGTATTAGTATTATGTGAAATATAAAACAGCCTCATCCAAGAATTGAACTCAGGTCACCGTGTCCATTTCCTACAATTATAACAATTACACTACAAGTGTCTATATATATATATATATATATATATATATATATATATATATATATATATATATATATATACACACACACACACACATATATATTCTTTTAGAATACAACAGTTGATGAGGAATTACTCAGCTACCAGGTTCTTTTCAGCAATGTTTAGCAAGAAGAGCTGACAGGCTTTTGTCTTAAACAATTCTAGATAGACCAGATCTTCATCCTGAGACAGATCACTGAAAAGTGTGGAGAGTACCAAATCTCTTATTATGGATTTCATGAAGGCCTTTGAGAGCACTCACAGACCAGACATTTGGAAGATCCAATGGTATTCCTGAGAAAGTTGTGTCAGTCATCAGACAGATCTATTACAAGAACAAATATTGAATCAGGACGGAAAAGGTTTCTTTCTAATTGCCATAGATTGGGAGATGAAGAACATAATTCAAAGAAAAGGAATTCATTAGATTGAAGGAAAAAAAACCTTTTTGTTTTTAGACTTTGATTAAAATGTAATTTGTCATAGCAGTTGACACCCAAGATGTTCAGTCAGATATTAACAGTTTTGTAGAAAATATTGGCATTAACGTCAAAAAGACTAAGAACATGTTGAGTGTCCAGAGTATGACACTAAACTACATCTGATGGTGAGGCTGCAGTAGTGAAGATTTGGAGAGTGCAGAGTATCCTTTCATTGCCTTTACTCCCAGGTCCACTCTGACCTAGAATGGAAGTAACTGTTAAGTGTCCCATCTACGAGCTAAATAAATCTGTTTAAAAATTATTTATATTTGATAGGACTATGTGGAAACAAAAGCATTTTAAGATATGAATATATAAAAAATGTAAATATGAATGTACAAAGACTGCAATTCCCTAACCTCTTGGCATAAAATAACCCTAGACAGGTTGACATACCATGAAAATCCATCGATCAGAATGAGTTGAACAGGGAACATCAAATACCAAAAAATGTCTTCATTGAGGGGTTGATGAAATAGAAAATATCATGTTACTTAGCAGTTCCATGAATGACTCTAATGCCCTTGACACTGAAATGAAATGTTTGACTTAAAAGACAACTGTATCATTCAAACTGCTAAGCGAATCATGGAACAGCAGGAAAGTTTCTCTTAGAATCAAAGTACGATTCTACAATTCAAATGTGATAGTCACTATGATCTATGGTTTCAAAACCAAGCAACTTAAGAGCACCCAGGAGAAGAAATTGGACATCTTTGACATGAAATGCCTATTTAAATGCTGGGTATCAAGTGGAATATCTATATGTCAAATCACAACAGCTATCCATGTCAATCACCATTTGCAGATAGCATCTCTACTGGTTGAAGCATATCTTGAGATTCCTCACAACAAGACCTACTAATCAAGCCATTAAATGGATGCCAAGAGGGAAAAAAAAAGAAGGCAGCCTAAGATGAATTGATGAAAGACAGGAAAGGAACTTTTGACTGGTCAACTGACTGCTTCATATGTTATGTATATATTTTGATATGTTTCTGCATCACATAGAACATAGTTTGTAGCTAGTTTGTTATACAGTCTAGTTAGCTGAGGCTGTAGAATATGCTGACTGCATCTCTGCAGAAAAGTAAGACCCCCCCCCAACAAGTGTTCTGGATACAACAGTAATCTATTTGATGGTGAGGCTCCAGTCCTGAAGCTTTGGGGAATATGAAGTACCCCTTCATTGCCATTATTCCAAAGTCTACTCAGATCTGCAGTGGTAGCACCTGTTAGGGTCCCATCTATGGCTCAAATAGAAATACATAATCATTTTCTAAACTTGAAACCATTTAACTCTGTGCAAACAAATTACTGATGCCAAATTGAATAATTAGTATTAAAATTCTGAAACTATTTAACTATGTGCTAACAAATGAGCTCTGGATCATTTAAAAATATTACCTACAGACTATTTGTTTGCAAATCATATATCTATGTATGAACAGGATTTGGCATTGAATAACCTACAAGAGTTGATATGTCATAAAACATAACCAACCAAAGTAATTTATAGTTAGCACATAAACACTCAAATGAGTGGAGTTGTACTTAGTTCATTTTACTTCTTATGACTTCTTTGACTGGTTCACTGAGTAAGGAGTGATACCCAACACTCACACATTATATATATATATATATATATATATATATATATATATATATATATATATTCACCTAACCCCTTTACATGTGCAGGATGCAATGCAAGGTCAATTTTAAGCAGGGTTTACAGGTTATAATTCAGAGTTTTCCTTCTCCTAGACTGGCTGCCATGCCAAGGTTAAAGAGCCTAATCTGCCCTACAATTCATCCATAGCTGGAGGGAGGATAATTGGATTCATGCCATTCCCAAGAGTATTAGCAAAATGTGAAATGTGAACAACCTTGTCCAGGATTTGAACTCGCTTCATCATGTCCATTTCCTACAATGGTAACCATTAAACCACAAACACCTCCATATGTAAGAAAACTTTCACAATTCTGATCCCGGATAACATTAGAAATTATAATGGAGAAAGCACATAGTGTAAAAGTTATTTTCTTAGGAAATGGAAAAAGCAACCCGAGTTCAAATTCTTGTCAAAGCTCGATGCATTTCATTTCATACTAATGTACTGGGAAAAGGCATGAATCTATCTCTTCTTCTCCTTCTTTTCTATTAGAGCAAACTGGGTTCTTTAGTCTTTGTACAGCAACCAGTCTAAAAGGAAAACTCTAAATCCAAACCAGCTCAGCTTTGCTTAAAAATTGTGTCACATCCTTGGTAGAGGGGTTAGGTAAATACAAACCTAAGAACTTGAATCTAGAAATAAATGCCTGCTCTTAATCAAAAGGGTTTCATTTGATAAATGATCATAATCATCATGATTTAAGAGTTCTTCACACCAGCATTAGTCAATGGTTTTCCATTGGAGTCTGAGTGACTGCAAGTCTCTTCAAGTCTCCAGAACTCTTAGTATTCCGGCCAATCTCAACAATGCTTTAGTTTGGATGGTCTCCACTCATCCTCTTATTTCCAAATCCTTCAGTGCCTGTACCAGTCCTTTGGTGACTGTACCAAGTGCACCAGTTACAATCTGTATTATCATCACTTTCATGTTCCATAGTTTTTTTTTCAGTTCTCTAGCAAGGTCTAGGTACTTATCTCTCTTTTCACTTTCATTCAGTTTTACCTTATGGTCAGCCAGAATGGCAAAGTCCACTATTCAGCAGGTTCTTTTTTTTTGTTGACTATCACTAGGTATGGTCGTCTGGCCAAGATTAGGCGATCTGTTTGTATTATTATTTTTATTATTATATCATTCATAGAGTCAAATATTTCTTTTTAAAATATATCCTGTAACCAATTGGTTAAGACATTTAAATGACAACTTTTTTCCATATAACTCTTTTAATATTTTGAATGTGAAATAATGAATGTAGCTGTTTCAGCAGATCACAGGAAGCAACTGGAGGAAAATAGAAAAAATAAAATTTTAAATATGAAGACCCTACTAGATAACTAAAAATTAAATATAAAAGAAAATGAAAGCAAATATCATCGGTAAACTGGGAAACCAAATTCCAAAGAATCTTGTAAACAGAGTAGAAGAATTAGATTAGATTTCATTGGTTAGTTATTTCATACTGAAATAAGTTTTTTTTAGGGGTGAGAGTGCACTAAACACTTATATTGTTTCAAGAAATCAAAAGATGATAAATATTTGTAAATAATTATAGCTTTAAGTAACTATTTATACAAATAATTTCTACAATTATATGGTTTCAAGTATTCTAATATAATGTGAATAGTTTTCAAACATATCTATTCAATGCATAGATGAGAGCTTAACTATATTACCATCACTAGGTAAGAGTGTAACTGGGATTATTAGTAATAAAGGAATGACTCCATATTGCAGAACAGGAGCCTCACCACTGGATGCAGTTTAGTGTCATACCCAGAATAACCTTTTTGAGTAAGGTCTTACCTTTCAGTAATGGAAGCAGAGCAAGAAAGATTGATTAACTGATTTTAATGGCATGCCAACCTGTCTAGTATTATTTTATTTTAGGGAATTGCATTCATTACACATTCATATTTACATTTTTAGGTGTAGATATTCCTTTAGAGGGTTTTTTTTTGCACATCAAATAACATAATTCTTAAGCAGATCAATTTAATCCATAGATGGGACTCTAACAGAGTGGAACTTGAAGTTATAGCAATGAAGGAATACTCTAGATTCCCCAGATCTCCAAAACTGAAGCCTCACCATCAGATGCAGTTTAGTGTCATACCAGGGATACTCCTTTTTTTTTTGGCAGGAGGGTATCTTATCCCTTTGCACAAGATAAAGCGTATTCTAAACCCCACTAACTAGGCAAGAAAGAATTAGAGATAAAAGGAAAAATTTTTAAAAACTATTTAGATTATCTCCATCTGGTGACTACATGCTTAGAACATCGATCAATAAAATCAGAGAGAACGGCTTCGAGCTGACAAAGAAAAGAAGCAGAAGGTACCCCGCAAAAACAATTACCGACGCCGACTATGCCTATGACATAGCATTACTAGCAAATACACCCAACCATGCCGAAACACTACTTTAGTTTGGAATGAGCTGCCGCAGGCATTGGCCTCTATGTCAATGCACACAAAACTGAATATATGTGCTTTAATCAAGCAGGAGACATTTCCACACTAGACGGAACCTCTCTGAAACTGGTTGACAAATTCATCTACCTAGGAAGCAGTGTCTCATCAACCAAAAAGGACATTGACACGTGGCTAATGAAGACATGGACAGCTATTGGTCATATGGAAATCAGACCTGACTGATAAAATGAAACGCAGTTTCTTACAAGCAGCAGTCATGTCAATACTGCTGTATGGATGCACCACTTGGACGCTAACAAAATGGCTGGCGAAGAAGCTAGACGGCAACTACACAAGAATGTTGCGAGCAATATTGAACAAATCCTGGCGGCAACACCCCACAAAGCACCAACTATATGGCCACCTGCCTTCCATCATGAAAACTATCAAAGTTAGACGAACCAGGCATGTAGGACACTGCTGGAGGAGCAGGGACAAGCTCATAAGTGATGTACTCCTATGGACCTCTACATATGGCCGAGCAAAAGCAGGACGACCAGCAAGAACATACATACAGCAGCTATGTGAAGATAAGGAATGTAGCCCAGAAGACATGCCAGAGGCGATGAACAATAGGGAAAAGTGGCGAGAGAGGGTCAGGGATATCCATGCTAGCGGCACGACATCATGATGATTATTGTAGTGATAAAGTCAGCAAAAGATTAGTGAGGCAGAAATGCTGTCATTTGATTCTCATCAGTAAAAACCAGAAAACTCTAATGTGAAAAAAGGAAGAAAAACACAATCTTGCCTCTGTGTTTATACAAACTTCCTAGAAACTATTCCTTTTAACTAATTATAACACTTATAAATTAAAGGCATAAAAATCATTAAACAGTCATTGGTAAACACAGATACAAGTTGATAAGATGGATTTCATACACACACATATATATATATATATATATAAACATAAACATTCTTTCACACCTCCATATTAGCATATGTTTATGCATTGTGTATATATCAATATACAAAATCAGCTTAGATATAAAAACACAATGCAAGTAGCCTCACAACAGAGTTATGAGAAATCCTATTGTTATGGTAACTCAAGGCATTTTAAAAATTCAAATATATCAATAACAAGGGAGACTTTTCTTTCACTTTCTTTTTTTCATCTTCTTTCAAAACAACTCTATTCATTTCATGTTCTGTCAGTTTTAGTTTCTCTTCTCTTCCAACTTATTCTCTCTTCAATTTTTTTTCTTTTCAGTTTATTCAAAGTTTAACAAGCAGAAGTACCATTCCATATACAGATGTTGGTTAGTTGGTTTTATGGCATGTCAACCCTTGCAGGTTAATTTTATACCAAAGTCAGTTTAAGTTTGATTATATAAGGTACAAAAATGTATGTTCATAATCATTTTGAACAAGTAGACACATCATATCAAGTTGTAATATCAGTTTTAAAAGCCAATGTATTGATAGAGTTCAAATTATCTCCAACAGATCTTTTGACCCATAGATAGGACTCCCACAGGTAATACCATTCTGGGTCAGAGTGGACCTGGGAATAATAGTAATGAAAGGGCACTCTACACTCTCCATAGATGCAAAACAGGAGCCTCACAAATGAATGCAGTTTAGTGTCATAACCAAGGACACACTTGTTAATTTGTAACCATTCATGTATTTGGTATACCTGGTACTGCTGTTAGGGTTCATATTTGAGGTATGTTCAAAAAGAATTGAGATTGAAAAACAGAAATGAACCTTAATTTCTTTTGACCTCCTTAGCATTCAATACACATTTTAGTGTCATACTCAGGACACCCTTGTTAATTTGTGATCACCCAGATATTTGGTGCACCTGGTACTCCTGTTAGGGTTTGTATCTGAGGTATGTTCAAAAAGTATTGAGACTAAAGCTGTATTTATAAAGATGGAAATTAACCAAATTAGTCACCTTGGCATTCAACATATCATTATCTCAAACATCAATTTGGCCCATAAGATGGGACCTAACAGGTAATACCACTTCAGCTCAATCAACCTGAGAGTAATGGCATTGAGAGGGTGATTCAATACTCCCACAAAATCCAGAACTGCAGCCTCACCATCACATGAATTACAAGGTACGATACTAATACATATACAAACATACAACATGTGTACATGCTTATTCATTATGCATACTTGCTACATTTAATGTTGGAAATTTATATGCAAACGTGACAACTATATTCTTATGTGTTCGTATGTTAGAATGTATTTGCATTTACAGAAACATTTTATTGGCACCTTATGTGGGTAGTGAGCTAGATTAGCAGACTATTGTTAGTGAATTTGATTCTCACTAGATGTCACATCAAACAGACTTTGGGATAAACTAAGCTAAGGTTATTGTTACATTCAAAGTTAAATCTCATTATGATTACTGATCTTTTTCATTACAGTTAAAAATATAGAATGGGCAGTGGGCAGCACAAGGTCACCAACAGACTTTACAGATGTAGTGGTGAGCAGGCTATGTGACCAAAAACAAAGTTTTTCAGCTAATCAGAAGGTAATACATACTAACACAAAAACATAAATAACGGTCCACATCCTACATTCACCAGTTCCCTTTCTCCCAGTCTTCCAAGCATCTGCTGCTCACAGTAGTTTCCTCACTCACCCCGATGACCAGGCACATATAGCATTCTTTATGTATCTCTTTGAAACCAAGTCATTTCACCCCACACACATAAACAAGTAAATTTATTCTTGAACACTCACTTAATTACCACAGAAACTGACATTCAGCAACATAACTTCCTTTGTGAACTCTCTTTCCCAAAAAACAAAGAAAAAACTGTCCTGTATATTTCTGTATATAAGTCACATCCCTTTTGTTAATTCAATTGTTTGTTTCTTCATCGTTTCTTCCACCCCTTGTCTTATTAGCAAGTAGAACAACCTTTGTGTTATCTTCTTTCAGCTTCTCCTTCCTCACTTCTGTTTCCTTACCATACATGCTTATATAACTAGTAAATGAGTACAGAGACATTTTATATGATATGTATAATGACTCAAATACAACCTTCATTGTGATCTGAAACAATTTACATGATATTTTATACATTTTCCAGAAAGTGTAGAACAAGTCGTAGATCTATTACAGAACAATCTACTCATCTAGTTTCATTGAAACAGGATCTTTAATAGCCGAGTTCAAAAATAAAATAATAAAAATAACATTTATAGAGCCATTGGCACAACTTTTAATGGTTGAATTTTTGTTTTCAGTTAAGTCCAAAAAAAAAAAGATATGAAACAGATGCTGTTTTGCTCCCTCTGGGGCTAGCCAGGGAAGAATATAACCACTCCCATCCTAAATACTCAAGGGTTAAAAGTTCACCTCAAAGTCAATATTGTTTCTCTCATATTACATGTCTTAAGTAATGTGGCCTCACTAAATCTTCCTTTCATATCTTAAATTGATTCCATATTTATATGGCTAATCTCATGGGAGAAGCATATTGTATGTAACTGCTGGGATGGATCAAGCCTAGCTGGGTCAACATTGCTAAAAGGGCCTGGTGATGGATGAACTGAAACCCCTCATGACCCCAAATGCATAACATTGAAAGAGCACTGCAGTGAATCAGCAAGATGAATTTTTAAGCAATTCCATACATTTTATATATGGTATATTTTTTTGTAAATTTTCTTTTAGTAACTAGCAGAAGTACTTGACATTGCCTAGGTGCCAAATAAATATTTTTAGGTTTTTTTATACTTTAATGATTTATTGCAAGTTTTCATATAATTTTTTTAAAATTCAATTATCATTATTATTGATGATGATAATAATACTGTTTAAACATTTTAAACGCAATAATAACGATATAAAAAAAAGGATGAAAAGAAAAATATTCAAAATAATGAAAGTTATATATGAAGCTCCGCACTGATCTCAGATTATAAGAGTCCAAACATTCAGTTAAAGATGCGAATCATTAGACTAACTCCATAGATAATTTGTTTATAATGGTGAAGGCTTATGTAGTATCAGTCACACTACTTTTGATGAGCTGATAACAGAAGTACCACAAATACTTTAAAAGGTATTTCTCAGGTTTTGAATTAAGAGTTTTTTTCCTTCTCTTAGACTAGTTGGCATACCATGGATAGAGAACTCACCCTGCTCTATTATTTCACCCATAGCTGAAGGGAGAGGAGATGGATACATGCTTTTCTCCAAGGGTATTAGCATGATGCAAAACAGTTTTATCCAGAATTCAAACTTGTATGTAATTATATGTACAACTACTAATTGAATTACCTGCCTATATCAGGTAAAAAGTCAAGACTTAGATTGCAGCTGGTTATAATGGCAGTAAAACTATTCCCTCATATTGATGGTGAAGTGCTAAATATTATTTCCATCAGAGTCAAGTAATGTGAAAATTGTTAAAGATTCTTAAACTTTTCAGAACTCTCTCTCTCTCTCTCTATATATATATATATATATTTCTAAATAGTCCAAGAAATTTTGAGAAAATGTTTTTAAACGCCCTGATGGCATATTTAAAGAATTTATTCAAGAATTTTTAAGATTACGAACAATGTCACTCATAAAAATCCGCAGTTACAACCATAATCAATCAGTAAATGTTTATACTTTACTTTTTAGAAATTTCTCATATTTATCAATC
Source organism: Sepioteuthis lessoniana (assembly GCA_963585895.1). Taxonomy (NCBI): domain Eukaryota; kingdom Metazoa; phylum Mollusca; class Cephalopoda; order Myopsida; family Loliginidae; genus Sepioteuthis; species Sepioteuthis lessoniana. The sequence continues at coordinate 21,266 of CAUZXS010000399.1, forward strand.
TTCTTCCTAATTTAGAAATAAAGTTTTGATAATTTGACACTCTTCTTCTATGTTTTTTGCTATTCTGTCTTTTTTCTAATCCCAGTCAGTTCATTTTCCCATGTTATAAGCTGTATTAATTGTCTAAGAAGGTGCAGAATGGACAGTCTTAAAAAATCTAGTTCATTTATAGTCAATACAGAGCCAAGTGATGGAGGGGGTCATAAGCAATACCTCTGCCCCATAATAGTAGTTACATTTACATATAAATTCTATACCCAAAATAATAGTAGTTACATTTACATATAAATTCTATACCCTAAATTATAGTAGTTACATTTACATATAAATTCTATACCCTAAATAATAGTAGTTACATTTACATATAAATTCTATACCCTAAATAATAGTAGTTACATTTACATATAAATTCTATACCCTAAATAATAGTAGTTACATTTACATATAAATTCTATACCCTAAATTATAGTAGTTACATTTACATATAAATTCTATACCCTAAATACAACAGCTATTATAGGACAAAGGTAGTACAAAGTACTGACTATTGATTTTCAATACAAAAAGCATTTTTTAAAAGAACAATATGAAGAGGATATTATTTTATAATTAAAAATTTAGAATAGTCTGCATAATAAAGAGAAGATATTGTCTGGATTAAAATACAGCTTCTTTCTTTTTAATTTGTTAAATGTTTCAAGTAGCAGAATAACTTCAAGTAGATAAGAATTGTTGAAAATCAGATACTTTTCCCCCATCTTGATCGCTTATATATATATATATATGACCTGATAAATTGTATCTTACAGAGATTCTTATACAACATGTATTTTTTTAAGCATGTGTTTTAAAATTAAGAATTTGTATAGGAAAAATTTCAAACAGCTGGATCTGTAAAATTTTCTATTCAACTTTGAATTAACCATTTTGTAGGTGGATAAAATGAGAGATACACTACCTGTGTACTGTTGACAACAAAATTATCAGACTGCTTGTAAAAGAGTTAACTTAGAACTTATCTGTGGTGATTTAGAAACTTGTACTGGTCCATTGGCCTAATGATTAAAGTCTGGGAGATTAGGGTTCAATCCCAGGTTGAGTCATACCAAAGACTCAAAAAATGGTACTTGATGCTGCCTTGCTTAACACTCAGCACTATAAAGTAAGGATCAAGGGTAAAGTGGAGAAATCCAGGGAATGGAGTAGTGCTCTCCCTTACACAACAGTGTAGTAGCTATTGAAAAGGAAGCCTTCAGGGTCACCCTTGACTAAGGTCGCTTACTTGTTTTTATTTAGAAACTTTACAATTCGATACCTGACTCCATAGAAATGCTATTTTCATATCCTCAGAATATTACATTAGCGTCTTGAAAATCAAATATTAGTACATCTAGTTCTTATTAAGTGCCCCCATGCTTATAAGTCTTGTGTTAAATCAAAGCTCCAGTAAAAAAAAAATCCAAGCTTATTTAGTCATGTAATGGTTAGCTATCTCAATAAGCAGATCATTAATAGTAAATTTATTCTTACTGAATACCCTGGGCACCTCTGGTGGTGTAACGGTTAGCAAGCTAGACTAGCAAACCTACACGAGTGAGTTCTAGTCTCATTGGGCGCCCCAGTCAGTCGGCCTTGTGCCACATCGAAGCAAAAGAGATTTGTAAATTACTATTCTTACTGAATACCCTGGGCACCTCTGGTGGTGTAACGGTTAGCAAGCTAGACTAGCAAACCTACACGAGTGAGTTCTAGTCTCATTGGGCGCCCCAGTCAGTCGGCCTTGTGCCACATCGATGCAAAAGAGATTTTTAAATTACTATTCTTACTGAATACCCTGGGCACCTCTGGTGGTGTAACGGTTAGCAAGCTAGACTAGCAAACCTACACGAGTGAGTTCGAGTCTCATTGGGCGCCCCAGTCAGTTGGCCTTGTGCCACATCGAAGCAAAAGAGCTTTGTAAATTACTATTCTTACTGAATACCCAATACTTTTGGCCTTGTACCAAACTAAGGTAAGCTTAATCTATAATTATCTCATTGTTATTGTATAACGATTAGCAAGCTAGTCTTCTATGATCATTTCTTTTGAGAAGTGAATTCAGTCCTCACTGGGTGTCTCATGTTTACAGTCTTGTGCCTAATCTATGTTACACTTAGTAAACTATAGGCACCTCACACAGTGTAATGGTTAACAAGCTAGATTAACCAACAATTACTAGAGAGTTCCATTCTCACTAGAAGGTCTCTTGTGGCCTTGAGCTAAAATTAAACTAAGCTTTAAAAATAAATAGATCAAACATTATACAGTGAAAGTGTCCAAGGTATGACACTAAACTGCATCTGGTGGGGAGGCTTGAATTCTGGAGCTTTTTGAGTTAACCTTCTGTTGCCATTACACCTAGGACTTGGAGCAGTGGGAGCTTCTTGGGTCCCAAGTATTAATTAGATAAATTTCTTTGAAAAATTATTGGTAGTAAGAATACTTAAAATCATAACTGTATGCACATTATTTGCAATGAAAATAGTTACTTGATGCTATAACAAAGGAGGATGATGATGATGATTATTACTTATTAGAGTTTTTTACATCAGTGTTAGCTGATGGTTTTTCACTGGAGTCTGAGTGACAGCAAGTCTCCTCAAGTCTTCAGGACTCGTCTCAGGATTCTGGCCGTTCTCAGCAATGCTGTCGTTTGAATAGTCTCTACCCGTCTGCCAAATTCTAAGTCCTCTAGGCCTTTGAATAATCCTTTAGTTATTGTGCCTAACGCACCAATCACAATTAGCACAATCATTACTTTCATGTTCCACAGCTTTTTCAATTCTCTAGCAAGGTCGAGGTACTTATCCTTCTTTTCACTTTCCTTCAGATTTATTCTGTGGTCTGCCAGAACAGCAAAGTTGACAATTTTGCAAATTCTCTTTTTTTTGCTGATTATTATAAGGTCTGGTGTTCTGGCCAGGATTAGTTGATCCGTTTGTATGTTAAAGTCCCATAGGAATTTATGCGTGTCATTTTCTAGGACAGGTGCTGGGTATTATTATAATATATTCATTTATTTATTTATTTGAAACCATCATATAATTAAGTATAAATTATTGGTATTAGATAAGAATACTTGAAATGATATGAATGCAAACAAATTATAATTATTAAGTAGGAATAGCTACTGAAACCAACAAATTACTGGTATTAGATCAGAATATGTGTAACCACGCATGCATGAATTATCAGTATTAGATAGGAACTCTTGAAACCATATAACGGTGAATCATTTGTATTAAGAATAGTCACTTGAAGCTATAATTGTTTACTAAGGATTATTATTATTAGTTGAAACCATATAATTACTTGAAATCATAATTGTGTAATTGTGTATAAATTATTGGTATTAGATAAAAATACTTGAAACTACATAAATAGGAATTAATTTAGATAGTATTAGTCATCATTTGATAATATTAATTTAGATTAGTTTCCATTTAATTGATTTAATATTATTTGATAGTATTAAATCTAACAGATAGGAATACTTGAAACTATATAACTGTGCAAATTATTTGTATTAAGAATAGTTGCTTAAAGCAGTAACTATTTACAAAAGATATTATCATCAGTTACTAGGAACCATTTAATTGCTTAATATATTTCAAATCAAAAAAACAAAAAAGATTAACTTTGGCATTTAATAACCCAACAAGATTTGACATGCCTTAAAACCAACCATTTGTGTTAAACTAGACAGTGAAATTTGAAAATAAAAAGTTCAGTTTAGTTTGCTTGTTTTATGGCATATCAACCCTTGTGAGTTATTTAAAGGCAAATTATATATATATATATATATATTGTATTTCACATTTCTAAATCATCCATCGTTAACTTAAAATTATTATTATCACCCCTCATGGTCCTGATGATGGTTCAGTAGAACCGAAACGCTATAGTGTTGACCCGTTAATAAATCATTCCTTCCTCTTGGATCGTTGTTATTAGTTTATATATATATATATATATATATATATATATATATGATTTGTAAGTGATTTGTTTCTAAGTGACATTATTCTTAGATGAGCCAGAACTCCTTTGTTTGTACAAAGTTAAATGGTTTCAAGTATTGCTATTTAACAAGGATAAGCCTATTTAATATCAATTATTTATTTGCACACAGTTAAATGGTTTCAAGTATAGTAAATGATTAGATAGTTCTATTAGACTTATAAATGGGATCTTAACAGGTACTACCACTCTGGGGTCAGTGGATTTGGGAGTAATGGTAATGAAGGGGGTACTCCACATTCTTCAAAGCTTCATGAATGGAACCTCACTATTAGATAGTTTAGTATCATATCAAGGACACTAATTGGTGCGTGTGTTGGGAGGTGGGGTCCTTATCTCTCTGCAGAGCTGCAGTCAGTGTTTTCTACAACCCCGGTCAACTGGACTAAAAAATTTCAGCTAATAACTTTTTCATAACTGTAATATAATAATCTACCCTTGTAATAAGAGAACAACTACTTTATGGCAATGAACTTTGAACTTATATTACACATTTTTCAATTATGATACCAAATATTTAATTCTCAAATCAATTTTCACAGATGTTAATTTGACATAAAACCAACAAGATATTCTGTATTTGATTTTACCAAGCAACAATCCCAACAGAATATTTATTGAGTTTGTATCAATTTAATGAAGTCCAGCACAATCAATGATATCCCATGCTCCTCCTGCTTAATTAATTTTCCAAGCTTGTATAAATAATCAAGACATGCCAACAACACAGACTCCCTTGACTCTCTTATCATCTATCCCTATCGGCCAGTGCTCTTGATGATTCCAGTGTCTGCACAGAGTTGATGAATGTAAGTTTCTGTTGATTGACCAACACTGGTATGTCCATGTGTAGAAGTCCATAAGAAAATGTCATTTATGAGTTCATCCTAACTTCTCCATCAGTGTCCAGCATATCTTGCTTATCTTACCTAGATATTGTTTTGTAGGATGCACGCAGCATCCGTGCATAGTTCTAATTTAACTTTAGGTTTGGTTTGGTTTCTTTGTTTAATGGCATATCAACTTTTGTTGGTTATTTAATGCCAAAGCCATTTCCTTAGAAGAACAGTAGTGGTACAATTTAACCCATAGCTGGGAGGATAAGGGGGTTCATTCTTTTCCCCATGGGTATTTGGCCGAAAGTGAACGTAATAGCGCGACTGGAATTCGAACTCGCTTACTACGATTTCACAGTCAATTGCTTTAACCATTATACCACAAGGACACCCCGCTAATTTAACTTTATCTTCAGGTGTTATGTTAAAGTCTAAGTGGTGCAACCATATAATAGTACTGACCTGTTTACAGCTTGGAAGAATTCCTGTTTTATTTTATCAGAGGGATCTGATTTCCCTACAGTTATTATCCTGTCATTAGCAATCCATGCTTTACCTATATATGAATACTTTTATATTTACATCTACTTTACCAGCTTATATTCTTTGACTAGGTTGGGATCGGGAAAACATGATCACATTTTTGCAATATAGACTAGAAGAATTTCTAAGAGCCTATATTTAGGGACTGATGATCTTGGTGTAAGAAAGTAAAAGTCATTTATAAGATCATGAATAAATAAAAAACAGAAAATTAATAATGAACATAGTATTTACTAAACTTTGTTCCATTCAAAACCTTAGATTGCTTATAATATCTACAATTCATAAATGGTTACCCATCAAAGCACTTGCCAAATTGGCTGGGGCTGTAGAATACACACACTACTTCTCTGCAGAGGGGTAAGACTCTCCCAACGAGTGTCCTGATATATGACACTAAATAGTCTGATAGTGAGGTTCCAGTAATGCTGGAGCTTTGGGGAAAGCAGAGTGCCCCTTTACTATCATTGTTCTCAGGTCCACACTGGCTAAGAATGGTAACACCTGATAGGGTCCTATCTATGGGTTAAAAAGAACTATACTGTGTACTTATGTTAAACTGAATTGGTTAAAATGGGACTGTTTTGACATTTAAACTGTATACTTATGCTAAACTGAATTGTTTGAGAGAGAACTGTTTATATGTATAAAAATGGATTTGGCATTAAATAACCTACAATAGTTGATATGCCGTAAAACCCAACCAAACCAAACCATCTAAGCACTGAGCAGATTTATTGCCGCTTAACTTCAGTGATCTAGCAAGAAACAGTACTTTAAGCTGTTTGATTAGTTTTATGGCATGTCAGCTCTTGTTAAGTTAATACCTAAGTCAATCTGATAATTAGTTTAGTTATAAATTGCATAAAGCCTCTTCACAATAGATTTACATTGATAAACACTTCCTTATTTCCAACAGAGCAATTTAACCCATAGATGGAACCCTAATAGGTATTACCACTCCAGCTCAGAGTGGATCTGGGAGTAATGGCAACAAAATGGTGACTCTATACTCTCAAAAGCCTGAAATGAGAGCCTCAAAACCAGCTGCAGTTTTGTATCATACCAGGTCACCCATTTTGTTTGGCAGGGGAGGAGATAGGAGGTCTCACCCTTGTGCAGATGATGTAGTCAGTATATTCTAGGCTCCACTAATAGGGCAAGCAGTGTTTTAAGTACAATGTGAAAATAAGCAAAAATTAATAATCATCATAATGTATTTGTTGGTATATAAGATGAACATTTTAATTCTAAAAAATTCAAATAGACTGCAATGGGGTTCGGATGAGTTGCAGTATTGACAAAGTCTGTATTAAATGAAGTCTAATTCAGTCAATGATACGCCCATGATCCTGTTTCATTCATTTTTCAAGTTTGAATAAGTATCTTCATATTTACACATGCTTTATCAATTTGAATTGTTTCACTGGAGTGGGGTGATAATAAATTTATACACACAGAAAATTAAAAAAAGAAAAAAGAATTTATTTGTGTATAACATGTACAATTAAATAAAAACAAATTGTGCAAATATTATCTTGCATTATGGTTAAAAGACCATCTATCAAAATTCAGTTTTGGTTTCTTTGTTCAATGGCATATCAGCCTTTCGGGATTATTTAATGTTAAAGCTATCCTTGTAGAAGAACAAGCTATAGCTAGGAAGGGGAGTGAGGGAGTTCATGCCTTTCCCAAGGACATTAGTCCAAAAGGGAACATAATAGCACAACTGGAGTTCAAATTCACTTACTACAATGTCGTAATCCAGCAGATTAGAAACAATTCTTCAAGGACTTCCTTTCTACCAAAATTCATTTAATAACTAAAGTTTGGATGCATGTATCTATGGACCTCCACTTATGACCGAGCAAAAGCAGGACGTCCAGCTCAAACATACATACAGCAGCTATGTGAAGATACGGGACGTAGTTCAGAAGACCTGCCGGAGGCGATGAACGATAGGGAAAAGTGGGGAGAGAGGGTCAGGGATATCCATGCGGGCAGCACGACATGATGATGATTTATCCAACCCCTCCATGAAGAGCATTTCTTACAATGATAACCATTATGCTAATCCTGCCTCCTAAAAACTCAACATCTGTCATGAGCAGGATGTTACACAAGGTCAAATAAATGGAGTACTGCTGGTTTGAATTCAGAGTTTTTCTCCTAGATTTGTTGCCTTACCAAAGCTAAAGAACATAGTCTGCCCTACTACTTACCAATAACTTGGGGTGGGGCTGATGGATTCATGGCTTTCTCAAATTCAAAGTGAATAGCTTTATCTAGAATTTGAACTAGAGTCACTGATTTCATTTCCTTTGGCAATAACCGTTACGCTAAGTTTGCCTGAAGTTAAGGTTTGTTGCAGTTTGCAGTGGTCATAGGTGTTTATTGGTGGGTACAAATAGCTTCTTTAAGAATAAATAAGTTACTTTTCATCCTTCTGGATCAGATGGGATTTTAAAGTTGGAATATTATAGGTCTGGGTTCAAGGGGTTATTATGAATAATTACAGCTTAAACACTCCTTAGCAAGTAAGATAGACAGCATTGGTATTTGGATTAGTTGTACTGATATCCCATGATCCTCTTGTTTTATTAAATTTTCAAGTTTTTGATAAACACCTTGCTTTACTAGTGTGTATTGTTTAACTGGAATGGGTTGGGAAGTCATAATGACATGCTGGTATACACAAAAAAAAAAAATCTAGAAAAAAATACCATATTTGCCAGTGGATAATTTACCTATTTGAATTTTTTTTTTAGATAAGAAGAACAATGCAAATATTACGTGGCATCCAATATCCAAGTTTCATGGCTACTGAGCCAGACGTCTACTTAAGTTTATATGCTAATGTACAGCTATGAAGCAGTGAATAGTAGTCATCCAAATACCCTTATAGACTAGCAAATACAATATATATATTATTGGTAGAACAACACTTAAGATATTTGTACACATAAAATTTTATATACATAAGATTTGAAATGAAATCAGATATTCTGACGAGGCTAGACCATTAGCAATATATGTCAATCTGATTTTCAAAACTGTCTTTTTTCACTTCATATTTTTTAAGCCTGTTTCATTTAAAATAACTAACAAGGTTCTTTTCAGCAGTTTTCAATTGATTTTTTTCCTTACTGTCTTCCAATGTCTGAAGTTTGGTTCATTTCTATGTAAAACTTGTCCAGAATGTTCTTCTTGAGTCCGAGCAGCAATCACTGATCATTTTTCAAGGGTTTAAACAAAATCTTATTCTTTTTCTTTAAAAATTCTGTGAAACTTGTTTTCAATATCCAAGATGCATTCTGTATATAGTTTAAGGTGGTTGTAAATAATTACAGTTTTTCTATAGTTTTTTTCTTAATTTAGAGCTTTCAATTAAAATCATCAGGTGTCCACAGTTTGTAGAAGTGTGTGTGGGAGGGGGGGAAGACAACACCTTTATATTGGGAACAGTTGTGTAAAATTTATTATTATCAAATGCATATATATATATATATATATATATATATATATATATATATATGCATAGAATATACAAAAACTGTAATTATTTATATATAAATTTGGTTTATATACATCATAAAAAATACCAAAAAAATCTTTGAATCTAGTATCATTTCAAACCACAATACTATCAGAGACTTTTTTTTTTTTCATTTGTCTCCCTATTTGGTCAGATTGGTGCTGAAAAGATACAAAACTCCTAATTTAAAATAATTTGGCTTCATTGTTGATAGATAGATAGATAGATAGATACAATTCTATATATTTAAGTTTTATTATTTCATATATTAGAAATAAAAAGAAAACTTATTATTAACAAAGATTTTAATGAATAAATTTATCTTAGTTTATTTTCATATCTTATTTTCATTGTTTTATATAGAAAGTATATGTAATATCTGGCATTCAGTCTTACTATAAACTTGCTTTGATTTCTTCTATAATAATTTAAAAAAAAGTCTAAAAACTTGTTATTTTATATCAATTTGTTTTGTTTTCTTTTGTTTTATTTTTTGCATTATCTTAAATATAAGAATTAAATAGCATGTATTATTTTTATCTGAATCTCAGAGATCATCATTTCATTTACTGATATACTCAGACTAGTGTCCTCGTCTTTGTTGTTATTATTGTCTCAATGTTGTATATTGACCTCCAACCCGGCCAGGCTGTCAAAATAAGAAATGCACCAATGTAAATAACAGGTGCATCCGGTCGAGGAATATCAGAATATAACCTTGACTGTGGACGGGTTGAATGAGTGTGATTTGTGACGCCCACAAGAAGGAGGTGGGCGTTGAACTATTATATAACTCAGTGCATGGGAAATTCAATCAGTTGGGGATCAGACGAGTTGGAGATAAGATGCTGGATTGAGGAACATGCCCCAGAGAGGCTGGGTCCCCAGGCCCCCGGTTGAGCAGTCCAGGAGAATGGGAAAGAAACGCAGTTATGGCCAATAGAGTGGGGGTCAATATGTTGCAGTTCTGTTCAGTCTCCAACTCCCTCTCACACACAACCCTTTCAAATAAAGTGAGAGGTATATTTTTCTGAAAGACTGTGTCGCCTGTCTTTATTGTGTCGTCGTTATGATTTTGCATGCATCTACATATATGTAGATGTATATGTATTATGTGGCTATACAACATCAACACTGATTGTTGCTGTCTTTATGTTTCCTAAGGTGTCTGTCATTGTTCCCAGAATGTTACTGACTATAAGAGACACAAGAAGATAACTTGAGTGTACAAAAGGCAAAAATATTATGACTATAATAACAACTAAGATACAGATATGAGTATGTTATGTTTTATTATATATATATATATCTCAAAATATAAATTTCACTTTAAATGTTGCCCCTCAATCCACTTATAGCAGCGAATGCGCACTTCAGCACAAAAACATTATCCAATTCTAAAGGATTTTACTCAAAACTGATGATAAAAATAGTCACAGGAATATTATCAAGTTTACTTACCCGAGCCATTTGTTCTACCAGGTTGAGTCTACCATCAAGCTCTCGACGTACTTGGGCTGCTTGCTCATCAGCGTTATCAAGCTGTAAAGAAAGAAAAAAAAAAAACTTTAAAAGATGTTTAGAATACTTTTTAATATAAGTATTTAACAATGTTTTTGAAGTATGCGTTTAATTTAAGCCCTCTGACACGGGCAAGACGTGACACAAGGGCCATTTTTAAGCAGAGTACAGCTGGTTTAGATTCAGAGTTTTTCTTCTAGACTGGTTACCTTACCAAGGCTAAAGAACCCAATTTGCCCTATTATTTATTCATAGGGGAAAAATAGTTAAATTCACACCTTTCCCAAGTATATTAGTGCTATTATGAAATGCAAACAGCCTGATCCAGGTTTTGAACTTGGGTCACAGAGGTCATTTTCTACACCATAGGGGTCTATTTTTAGAAGTAGTATTATATCTTATTTGAAATAGGAGTAGGTCTGATAACCAAACGCTGAAACAGATTTTTTTCTTTACCAAATTTTTAAAGACAATTTTCAGACCATCTAAATATATAATAGTATATTTAAGTACTGTATTTACAGCTTCTAAGGAACTCATGTTATGTGGAATTTAACTGTGCCCTAAAAGGAATATATGAGAGAAAGGTCACCAAATACCAAGTGTTGGTAGAGAACAATAGAGAAACAAGTGCTGGTGAGCTCTATATGAACCAATAGAAGTGAGCTGCACAAGGTTTGCAAGGCACTCATTCTGCAGGGCCATGACTAAAATCAGAATAATAGAAGCTACTAATTATGGCGGCCATTAAAACCATTGTAAAATCTACAAAAAAATTGCTTTTGGGTTTTGGATAAAGAGGGAAAACCTATGCTGCTCAGAAGTGATCAATTGTTGCTGAGTTACCAGAGAAAGGAAATCTGATATTGAATGAATAAAAATTTCTGCTGCATAATGCATTTATAAGATGTGTCTTTATGAATGAATGTGAATATGAAAAAACAAGAAATTCATCTGAATAATTCTTTAAATGTTAATGACCCTTTTCCAAACTATAGACAAAATCTTATCTATGTTTAAAGAATTAAATTCTAATTTACCACAGAAAAAAAAAACAGGAAAAGCTTTCTTAACTTCTATTTTTCAATCATGAATAGAGAGCCAATTTAACAACAAATTTTACAAGGTTGTCGGGTACTTCTGGAACTTAATCTGTTTATATATTTTACATTTACACTTCGACATTTTCTAATGCCATCATAAGTTTCTCATCTCTTCACAAAGTAAATGAAAATCTAAAAGCAACATTCTAGAGAGCTTGACTTGAAATATAAAAATACTTTGCCATAATCTTACACTTAAACAAAGTGATCCAAGGTAATTTAATTAAACCTGTTAGCTGTCCTAAATTAAATCATGTTGAATACAGTCAGCAGTTAGATGAGTGCTTTTCAGACAGACTTCAACTGGTTATAAGTTGTGAAGATTACTCCCCCTTGCCTGCAGAATGACTTTTATGACAACCGCTAGGAAGTGGCGCAATTAGTAGTTAAAGTCAGTGTTACAATTTTATTTTCTGTAATTCCATCAAATTATGTCCAATACATGGTAACTCTTTTTATGAAGGGTTTTCTTGGAAGACAATATTAAGCTAGGTTTCCCACAGCTTTGAATTCAGACTTCTCCTTGACTGGATGTCTTGACAAGGTTAGCAAGCCCAGTCTGTCCTACTCTTTACTCATAACTGCAGAGAGAAGAAATGGAATCGTACCTTTCCCAAAAGCATTAGTGCAAAGGGAAATGCGGTCTTGTCCAGAATTTAAATTTGGCTTGCAGAGTCTCTTTTTCAATTATGATTGCTATTACAATACCTCGGCCTATATATATATATATATATATATATATATATATATATATATATACACACACACACACACATACATACATACATACATACACATGCACACACACATAAAAATATCTATGTACCTATATTTTTTCTTTGTAATTCAAGGATTTATCAGATTATAATTTAATAACATTTACAGTCTGATATTGCATCTAAGCATATTTCATTTGCTGATTGCTTTTGATGTTATATATTTAATAATAGAATAATGGTATCAGATGATAACCATTTCCATCTGTGACAAAAACAGGTATAATGCACTGCTATTCCTGTACTTCTTATTCTATTATTACAGCTTCTTTTTTCTACTAAGTTTTTTTTTTGTGTAACACTCATAAAAATTTACAAAATTTCTTTTTATTTCTAAAGTAATTTTTTCGTCTTCTTTTTCTTTGCCATCTTGAGTTAATTTCTATATAAATGTTGTTTTCTGTTACCTTTAAGCTCAATGTTAAATCACTATTTGTAGAATTTAAACTTAAATTTAAATCTTCCTTGAAAAATGACAATGATTGAGTTGAGAGGGAATTCAAATCGCACTATTATTATAAATTTTGGATTGAGTATGGCACTAAACTGCATCCAGTGGTGAAATTCCAGTTCTAGAACTCTAAGGAGTGTGGAATCACCCTTTCATTGCCATTACTCCCAGGTCAACTTGGACCTAGAGTGGTCATACTTGTTGGAATACTATCTGTAGATCAAATAGATCTCTTTCAGTAATCTTTAAAATCATTTTGAACAACACTGCTCTTATTGATATTGCAATTAAATAAAACCATTTTTCCTGTTTAAAATGATAGTGAACTTTGAAAAAAAGGCAAGCTTTTAAAACATTGGTATTACTACTAAGTATGAAGTGTTAACTAGTTTAGAATAATTGTGAACTTTATTAATACATTGACTCTTAATATGCTATAAAACCAACCAACAAAACCCAACAGAACTGGATATAAGATTAATTTGATTACATGACACAGCACAAGTTTTCCATGGTCCAAGGACAATGTTTTCTGGTAAAATAAAATAACCATAGTGTCAATAATGGTAGGTTGATATGCCATTGAATAAAGAAACTGATATTCTTGTGAAATGAGAAAACTTTATCGAAGGCTGGATAGGTTGTTGACTGATGAGTTGAGCAACACTAACGTTAAATTAAGATGTGATTTAATACTATGTTCCTCTTTGTTGAATGGTTAGCATCTTTGTAATTCATTGGTGATCCCATTCTTACATCACCTTTAGGTACAATTTTCATGTGTCACTAGTATCTATCAAGAATTCATATATTTCTAATATAAACTGAGAAAACCCTAGAATAGTTGTTACCTTGGAGATTGATTATTTCTTCTGACCATAATAATCATTCTGCAGTCAAACAGTGCATGGAAACTGAATCATTAAGTTTTAAATGAAGACATGTACATTGCTGAGTAACTTATATAATAAACTGATAATGAATGGTGTAGCAGTGAAAACAAAATTCACAAGCCATCTAGCCATTACATATCACAAAGCACATGTCAGATTGTGTTGAAGATGCCATTTACTAAACTTAGCTTAATTTGGCAGAGACATAGAGCACCGAGGGAGAATCAATCTCATGAGCAGTGCTTCTCAAGTTTGTATTATGTAATGGTTAAACAACCCAAGTGCACACCAGATGTAGTTGAATCTAAGTGATGTTTTTGTTGCTTTTACTTTAGTGATTACAGTATGTGAAAATATCAAATTAAATCAGTTCTTTTTTAATTTATGCATAAAATCTAGCTAATTTTTAGTTTTATAGATTCAGCTCAGTAGTTTTGGCAGACAGTTCATCTAAAAGTCTAATGTAAAACATACGACCCATAGATCATACTGTTTCTATCTCAAATTCAATGGTCTACTCTCACTGCTGACCATGAGGTCTGAACATATACCATTCATCAGGTTGTGTCTCTTACTTTCTGAATATTTGCAGGACATGAGGAGAAACAGAGGAAGAGGACAAAACTAAGAATCCCAAGAAACCAACCAATGCTGAGCCTTCAGATGCAACAACTGAGGTAAAATCTGCCTGTCTCATATTGCACTGTGCAGCTACTGATGTGTACCAGGTTCTTCATAGAAATAAAATTAAACAAATAACAATGCCATAGAAGAAGGCTAAAAAAAATGAATGTTATATATTCAACTATGAAAGTTGTAATTAACTAAATTTAGCTTGATTTGGCACAAGGCCAGGTGCATGATCTCACTAGTAATGGTTTGCTAAGTGTCATTTAGATTTGGCACAAGGCTATAAATATAGAACACTCAGTGAGGATTTAAGTCACTTTTCAAAAGTAATGATCTTATGAGACACGTTTGCTAACCATTATACACTATCAAGGTGATAATTATAGTTATCAACTAAGCTTACTTAGTTTGGTACAAGGCCAAAAGTATAGGGCATTCTGTAAAAATTAAATTCACTCATAATGGTCTGATTGTCAAGCTAGCTAACCATTACACAGCTAAAGATGCTTAGTAATGGTCTTCTAGCTCAACTTGTAAACCATTACACCTAGTAAGGCATGCTTAAGAAACTAAACACAATTTAGCACAAGATTGCAGGTATTGAGCTACTCATAAAGATCAACTTCTTATCCAGTCATTAATTTACAAGACTCTCACTCACCATCCATCATTATCAATCATTGCTCTTGATAAGTCCTCTAGAATGTAACCAGTTTCCACAGAGACCACAACACAATCTTAATTCAACAGTAACCAGTAAAACAAAGGTTAGAGACAGAAGTCCCCTGGAACTGAAAGCATATTAATTGATTTTTAATATTTCTATATATCTTCAAAACATTTTTAAATGAAATAGGGAAAATCATTAAGGAGACGTGTTCATCCATGGATAGAAAATCATCAACAGATTCATTTGCTCTCTAGGGTTCTCTTTAGTTCCTATTCAGTGATAGACTTATCAGTTTACCTGTTTATTAAACATTAACCAGTCCAACAACTTCTAGGATGGAGTATGTCTATTGTTTTGAAGTTTTGTAAAATAAGAAAAAGCAGGAAACAAACAAAGAAAAATGGCAGATATAATAATGAAAGTTGATTAGTCAGGTAAGATAAATAAGAGTTACTTTACAAGTTTGAGATTAACCAATAAGAATTGACGGGGGATATTCTTTTTTAATATATAGAATAAGCTGTAGCAGTGGAATTTCACAGGATACACGTGTAATAGCTGGCTGGATTTAAATAATAAATAAAATTCTAAGATAAATTAATAACATCCATACCTAACAAAAAATTGAATATAATTTTAAAAAATTATAAAATTGATTAAATTAAAAATCAAATTTGAAAAAAAAAATTTAAATGAAAAATTTTCAGTTTCAGTTTTGTCAAGTAAGAAAAAAATTTTAATTTAGGTAAATTGTTCAATTTATAATAAGGCTAATGTTACTGGTTCATGAGAAGGTTAAAGTTGGTTGATTGCGTTTTATTGCATATCAACCCTTGTAGGTTATTTAATGTCAAATTCTATTATACACACATATATATATATATATGTAAAATTTTGAAGACTGTGCCATTCCTCATTGCCATAGATTGATAACTCCAATGAACTGTAATAAAAAAAAAATTAAGTAAAAAAAATATTTAAAAAAACATTAAAATGAAAAATTGTAATAATACCATTCAAAATTAATAGCAGAATATTATTTTACAATAATTCAATTTTTTTTTTTTTTTTTTTAGTTTTTACCTTTAGGTGATGAAGAGTAACAGTTTCACATCATGTTATAGATGCAGTTTAATTATATCAAGCCAGGAATATAAACAGGCTGTTTCTGACTGAAGAGGAGAATCTTATATCTGCTAGCAATTCTTATAAATGAAATTTATCAAAAATGCAATTATACTATTGGCTTTACTGATTTTTTTTACCTTCAAATAATATTGGTTTGCTTAACTAATTTGCAAATCAAATTATCTCATAACTTCTTTTGAAATCAAATGTTTAACTACAGGCTTGCTCATAATAAATGTGATACTTGAAAGAAAAAAAAAAAAAAGAAGTTGAAATATTTCAAATTTTATAGTCAAGATAACAAAAAAGTAAAATGAATGAAGGTAAAAATATTCTAAATAATAGAGGTTATATATATATATATATATACTGCACACAACCATCAGATGTTCGATTGATTGTTTAGGTTTTATGGCATAGCAACTTTTGTAGGTTATTTAATGCCAAATCTATTTTTATGCAAGTCAGTTCTATTTCAAACCATTCAGTTTAGCATGAGTACACAGTCTAATTATCAAAATCATTTCTATTTGAAGCTATTCAGTTTAGTCAAACAGTTCTAATTCAAACAATTCAGTTTAGTATAAGTATAGATTTTGTTTATACACAGTTAAATGTCAAAACAGTTCTATATTAAACAATTCTGTTTAGCGTAAGTATAGGTTCAATGTCTAAAACAGTTCTATTTCAAACAATCCAGTTTAGCATACAAAAACAGTTCCATTTCAAACAATTCAGTTTAGCATAAGTACACAGTTTAAATGTCAAAACAGTCCTATTTTAAGCTATTTAGTGTAGTGTAAGTACACAATTTAGTTCTATTTAACCCATTGATATGACACTATCAAGTGCTACCACTCCGGGTCAGAGTGGACCTGGGAGCTATGGCAATGAAGGGGTACTCCACATTCCCCAAAGCCCTAGCATTACTGGAATGTCACCATCAGATTGTTTAGTGTCACATCCAGGTCACTCATTGACGTGGGGGGGGTCTTAACCCTCAGCAGAGAAGCAGTCAGTGTATTCTACAGCCCCAGGTGACTAGGCAAACCATCAGTTGGAAATTTCATTTCTGTCTGATGACTGAGTAGACCAAGTGAAACTTCAAGTAAAGGACTTCAAGTGTTCATAGTTATGATAGTTTTTAGATTTCATTTCTGTCTGATGATTGAGTAGACCAAGTGAAACTTCAAGTGTTCATAGTTATGATAGTTTTTAGATTTTATACTTGCTCTGCCATAAAGTCATCATTTATATAAAATCTTTTCTTAATCGCATATCTTATATATGATGGACTAACCCATCAATCTTGATGTATGAGGAGCCAACAATCGAGATAATGATGTGAACCATTAGTCTACCTACACATATAATTTGTTTATGGGGTAAACATTTGTGTAGAACCAGCCACACTTTTTAGATAAACTGATAAGAAAAGAAAGGTACACCAATGTGCCACAGATTCTCCCAAAATATTTCAGGTTTTTAATTCAGAGTTTTTCTTCTAGACTGATTGCCCTACCAAGGTTAGAGAACTTAGTCTACCCTACTACTTTACCATTTGAATGGAGGTAATGAGATGGAATTATGTCTTTTCTAAGGTCATTAGCACAAAATGAAATGCAAACAGCAATGTTCAGGATTTGAATTCTGATCATCAAGTCAGATAAAAGGCACAGATGAGAGACACAAAAAAGTTAAAATAAAAACAGCCATGTCACTAACAAAGCCTTTATCAGATGATGACTGAGGTCAAACATGGTTTCAGAACCAAAGTATCATTACCACTAACCTAGAGCACTCCAGCAATACCACATAATATCATCAGATTTTGTTGGCTTTTCTGTCACATTCTGAAAATGCCTAAGAAAATGCAGCATTGTTGCATCATCCTTTGTTGTATTCAGAATTTTCCAGCAGATGTAAAAGAGTCCAATAACAAGGTGTTAACTCACTGATGTAAGATTTCAATTAAATGACAGCAATGTGTTAGTCATGTTACCGGTTCTTGCCAAAGAGTGATGAGAAAATGAACATTCAACTTCTCATTGATGTTCAGGCACACTGTTTTTGTAAGGTTTCTTCTTGTAAGTCTTCTTCTATCCCACCAAATTAGTTATTGCCATTATATATTTCAGTGTAATAATAAAGTTATAATCTTCTTACTTTGTAGATAGATAATTTAGGAAAACTAAAAAAGATTTTAAAAAATCATAAGATATATTCTTATTTTCAACTAATAGGACCACATTTGATATTTTATATATTGAATTATATTCTAAGTATTTTTTTTATCTTAATGAGTAATTTTTTTAAAAATTTTTTTACATAAAGCCAAAATAAACAAAGTTTTATCATCTACATTATGAGTGATTGCTAAAAAGCTCTAGCCCAACCAAGAATGGAATAACCAAGGGCCATGTAATTATTCCATATATTTAACTTAGCAAATTCTCAAGTATTTTTGCCCCTTCAAGCATTCAATAATCAATAGAAATTTTTAAAAAAAAATGAAAAAACAAACTTTCTGATCTCCTTGTAAAATCCAATTTTTGTATGTATCTTACCATAAAGACGGTAAGATTTAAAGTAGTACTATAATGTTAAAATGTTCTTAGAATATCAAGCAATATACAGTTCAGAACTTAATAATAATGTGAGACCTGAGTTTGTACTCATATGTATTATTATTCCTTAAGGAGAAATAACTATTAAATGTTAAATTGGGGAGTCTTCTAATTCATTTACTAAAAGTAATTATAATATAAATTCTATAAATAGGATATGATTCAAAAGTGATCTTTAAACAAGTTATAAATAAAAGTCTAAGATTTAAGTTTTATTCATAACTTGTAAAAAAACTACCTTTAGCAGCTATTAATCTTGATTTTGAGTTGTATCCTATAAAAAGAATTTATATTATAATTAATCTGAATAAATAAATACTCTATAATTAGTATTTAATAGTTATCTCCACTAGAGGAATTATGATTTTTAATAACCAAGATGTTATTAACTTCTTACCTATTGATCTAAGTATATTCACGTCCACACATTTTAACAAAGAAATATGCTTCACCTGCCTTCAATGAAACTACCATTGTATCATATTGTTCATAATTTGAAATATTAATTTTATATTTTTATGTTTTAAGTAGAGAAATTAATATTGTGAATTGAATTACCATGACCAGAAAATCTGCCAAACACCTATGCATGACATGCAGGAACACTGGACAGCTGTTTCAACCTTATTAGGTCTCATCAGCAGTGTATACTGTAATCTCCACCACTGGAGATCAAACCAGCGACCACAGATTGTAGCGCCAAAACTCTACAATTGAGCCACCAGTTCATATCGCACACAAGTGACGCCAAATCAACTAGTCATGGTAATTGCGCAGCCAAATAACCTAAATTTGAAATATTATGTTGTTTATAATGTTCTGTGCACAATGTATGGTTTTCACCATACATACCTGGGTGTATGGATCCATTTGAAACCTACACACCCAGTGGATAAGTGATTTTACTCAGGCACCTCATATATTATTATATTTATTCTAAATCTTGCAATGAAGCAGCAACATGAAGATTGTTGATTAAGATCCTCCTCAAGATTTTTTAAAAATTTTAACACTGATTAATTTGACTTTATTGGGATTCTTTTTTGAGATGAGGCTTCTTAATCTGAGAATTATTTTTTTATTTTTTGCGGACTTTTTGTCCTCATCTTGGTAGTTTTTTTTTGTTGTTTCTTCTCACTACGTTTCGGCCAAATTCCAACTCTGGCCTTCTTCAGGTGATTAACCGTGACCTCAGATAGGAATACTGAGTTTTGTAACCATATCCCCAGTAATTACTGCTTTCCATAGTTGTTGTCTTCAGGGCCCGTGGCACAGCGGATAGAGGCATTGAGTCTCTATGATTCCAGGTGAGCATTGTCAGAAGATAGCGGTTTCAATTCCTACCCAAGCCGGCTAGAGGTTTACTTGATCAAAAACGTGGTGCGATAGACAACAACTATGGAAGGCAGTAATTACTGGAGATATGGTTACAAAACTCAGCATTCCTATCCAAGGTCACAGTTAATCACCTGAAGAAGGCCAGAGGTGGAATTTGGCCAAAACGTAGTGAGAAGAAACAACAAAAAAACTACCAAGATGAGGACAAAAAGTCTGCAATAAATAAAAAATTAATTCTCTGATTAATTTGAATTAAACAGCAACTGATCAATCTTGTACGTCAGCAATAACTGATGATCTGCAACATATAGAAATATAAGGGCACCCAATAAGAACTGATCTCAGAAGTAATGTTCTGCTACTCCACCTCGAGGAAGTATGTGGTGTAACAATTAACAACTTAGGAAATGGACACAGTGAACCAAGTTCAAATTCTGGACAAAGCTGTTTGCATTTCACTTTGTGCTAATGCCCTTGGAAAAGGCATTAATCCCTCTCTTCTCCCCACAGCTATAAGTAAATAGTAAGGCTGACTGGACTCTTTAGATTTGTTGTTGCAACCAATCTAAAAGGAAAAATCTGAATTTAAACCAGTTATTACTCTGCTAAAAAATTGATCTTGTGTTACATCCTGCCAATGGCCGAAGGGTTGAGTAAATACATATCCTACTTTGTTAACCATTGCAACATACAAGTCACCCAGCAAATTATATCTGCATACTAAAAGACAATCTCAATTTACCAATACATTATCAATCACAAAAACAAAACTTTAAAGATACCCATCTAAGTCTTTTCCTAATTTTTAAAAAGACAATTTAAAAGTTGCTGTTTAGCCATTCTGAGGGAAGGGCAACTCTAAATTTAAAACGAGAGGCTGAATTCTCTAAGGCTTTCCAATATTGCCTTTAGCTTTATTGTAGTAATTCTTGGGACCCAGCTGCATCATAACACTTTCCTTTGTGTTTTAGACAATATCAGTTGATGTGGAAAGAAGAAACCTGAATGTTTTCCATATAACCTTGCTCAGGCCTTTGCCTTGATTCAGGAACAAATTCATGGCCTTAAAAGATGCCACCACATCTTTGCTACGTGTGAGATTCTTAGTTAGGAAAAAGATCATAAATTTTTATGCAGCAATAAACACAAACACCAAATCTTATTGTGTAAGGACTCATAAGTCAATGAATATTGTTGAGAAGATAAAGTATATGGCCAGCTGATGGCCATTGATCATACAACAAATGTAAACTAAATAGTATTCTTTTGAAGGGTTGATTTTCTAATGCCAAAAAAGAATAGTAAAAAAAGGTAACTTTCTAATTGGGAAATTTTTGCTTAAATGTTTATTTGACTAAATAAAAGAAAAAGATTTTGTTTAACAGGGAGGGAAAACTATGGACATATACGTACACAAACAATACTAAAGCTCAGATAGACTACGTCCCTATAAACAAGAAATGGAAAAATAGTGCATTGAATTGCGAGGCATACTCCTCTTTTGAGGGTGTGTCCACCGATCACCGAATAGTCACGGTGAAAATACGATTAAGCCTACGAAAAAACGCCAAACGAACAGCGACCACCAAACACTATGACTGGGCCCTATTGAACAACAAAGATATAAGAGATAAATACGTATTAGAATTAAGAAACAGATTCGAAACACTACAAGAAAAGACGGAAAAAAGTACACCAAACGACAAATATGAAAATTTCGTCAATGCACACCTCGAGGCAGCAGCAAAATACATTCCAACAAAAATTAAAACTAAATATAGAGTCCCATGGGAAACTTTAGCGGTGAGAGAAAAACGTGCACTAGTGAAAACAGCCTCCAAAAACTATCGAAAAAACCCAACAAACACAAATGCCTTAAAACTAAAAACGGCACAATATCAATTAGCAGGCATATATATAAAGGAACAGACAGAATACATTCAAAATCAGATAGATAAGATTAGAGACTCGGTGGAAGATAGACAATCTAGAATAGCCTGGCAAACAATAAACGAAGTGAGCAGAAAAAAGAACACAGCCAAAGCAAAACTGAAAGCAGCAAACCAAAAAGAAAGAATAAAACTGTGGAAACAGCACTTCGAAAACTTACTTGGAAACCCACCAAAAATAACACATGAACCAATCACCAGAATAATTAGCAAACAATTAGACATTAAACTAGGACCGTTCACACAAGAAGAACTCGACTCGGTTCTCAGAAAAATTAAAAATAGGAAAGCTGCAGGGCTGGACGAAATTCCCCTGGAAGTATGGAAGACCAGACAATTCGACGACATACTGCTCCGCCACTGCAACGCAGTATACAATCAAAATCCGATAGATAGATGGATGAAGGGATGCATACTCCCCTTCCCTAAAAAGGGGGACCTCAGATTAGCCAAAAACTACCGAGGCATAACACTTACATCCATAGCAGCCAAAATCTACAATGCCCTACTACGAAACCGCATAGAACCCAAAATCGACAACATACTTAGAAAAAACCAAAATGGCTTCCGAAGAAATAGATCCACGACCTCACAAATATTAACCATCCGCAGAATCCTTGAAGGTGTACGGGCAAAGAACCTACAAGCGACATTAATATTTGTCGACTTTACCAAGGCTTTCGATTCCATTCACAGAGGAAAGATGGAACAAATCCTACTAGCGCACGGCATACCTAAAGAAACCGTAGCGGCAATAACGATTCTCTATAGAAACACTAAAGTAAAAGTACGATCACCGGATGGAGACACAGAATACTTTGACATTGTAGCAGGAGTACTACAAGGGGACACGCTGGCCCCGTACCTCTTTATCATTTGTCTAGACTACGTACTTAGAACATCGATTGACAAAATCAAAGAGAATGGCTTCGAACTGACGAAGAAAAGAAGCAGAAGGTACCCCGCAACAACAATTACCGACGCCGACTACGCCGATGACATAGCGATACTGGCAAATACACCTGACCAAGCCGAAACACTACTGCATAGTTTGGAACGAGCAGCAGCAAGCATAGGCCTCCATGTTAATGCACACAAAACGGAATATATGTGCTATAACCAAACGGGAGACATCTCCACTCTAGAAGGAACCCCTCTTAAACTAGTAGACAAATTCACGTACCTAGGAAGCAGCGTCGAATCAACCGAAAAGGACATCGAAACGAGGTTAACGAAAGCATGGACAGCTATCAATAGGCTATCGATTATATGGAAATCAGACCTAACCGATAAAATGAAACGCAGTTTCTTCCAGGCAGCGGTCACATCGATACTGCTATATGGATGCACTACACGGACGCTAACAAAACGGCTGGAGAAGAAGCTAGATGGCAATTACACAAGAATGCTGCGTGCAATCCTGAACAAGTCCTGGCAGCAACACCCCACAAGACACCAACTGTACGGCCACCTGCCCCCTATCACGAAAACTATTCAAGTTAGACAAACCAGACATGCAGGACACTGCTGGAGAAGCAGAGATGAACTCATAAGAGATGTACTCTTATGGATCCCCAGACATGGCCGCGCAAAAGCAGGACGACCAGCACGAACATACATTCAGCAGCTATGTGAGGATACAGGATGTTGTCCTGAAGACCTACCTAGGGCGATGAACGATAGGGAGGAGTGGCAAGAGAGGGTCAGGGATATCCGTGCTACCAGCGCGATATGATGATGATGATGATGAGTCTGGCAGTTACAAAATATCAGTCTATATATTTCTACTTACACTATAGACCAAATTCATTGCTAAAAACCTATTTGAAAAATCTTTTAGAACTAAAATGTAAAACATATGCTTCAAAGTCCTCAACCACAAGCAGGGTGGGACACAAGGTTAATCTAAAGTGGAGTACAGCAGGTTTAAATTCAGAGTTCTCTTTGCCAAAACAAGACTAAAAATCCCATTTTACCCGAGTATTAAACAATACCTGGAAGGAGAATTGATGGATTCATGCCTTTTCTAAGGGGATCTGTGCAAAGTGAAATGCAAAAAACCTCATCCAGGATTCGAACTCTAGTTGCTGATTCTATTTCTTACAACAATAACTATTATGCTAAACGCACCTCTTAGTAACCATAGAAAATTTGGTGGCTATAGCTCTAACCATCTTTAAATTATCCAATAAGAAACAGATATATAAAACAGACATTATTTACACATCTCAAACTTGTTCTCATCTTGGTCATTGTATTCATATTTTGACTGTTGTTCTCTTTAGCCTTTTTCAGATATCTTTGGACGAGCAAACAAAAGTGGTTAAGTGCTTCTACTCAGTATCTACCTGGGTGTCATGAGTTCAATCTATAGTTTCAGTGGAAAGAAAAGCAATATTATAAGGGCAAAATAACTATGATAATGTTAATTATGAAATATCCCAAAGTATGGACAGTGGAATGAGAACAGTCTCCCTCATAAAGGGCTCAGTTCAAAATTTCCAGACAGTCACAAATTACAGCAAGAGACACCTGAAAAAGATTGGAGTGTGATTTGGTTTGGTTTCTTTGTTTAATGGCATATCAACAACCACAGGTTATTTAATGCCAAAAGCCATCTTTTTAGAAAAAGAGCAGTGACACTATTTAACCCACAGTTGGGTGGGTTTTATGGCATAGCAACCTTTGTAGGTTATTTAATGCCAAATCCACTTTTATACAAATAATCAGTTCTTTTTCCAAAATTCAGTTTAGCATGAGTACACAGTCTAATTATATAAAACATTTCTATTTGAAGCTATTCAGTTTTGTCAAACAGTTCTAATTCAAACAATTCAGTTTAGCATAAGTATGCAGTTTAGTTTTATTTAACCCATAGATAGGGCACTATAAGGTGCTACCATTCCAGGCCAGAGTGAACCTGGGAGCAATGGCAATGAAGGGGTGTTCCACATTCCTCAAAGCCACAGCATCACTAGAACCTCACTATTAGATTGTTTAGTGTCATAATCAGGACACTCGTTGGTAGGGAGGGGAGTCTTACCCCTCTGCAGAAAAGCAGTCGGTATATTCTGCAGACCCAGCCAACTGGGCAACTACAGTTGGGGGATAAGAGGTTCAATACATTTCCCAAG
This sequence comes from Sepioteuthis lessoniana, assembly GCA_963585895.1. Taxonomy (NCBI): domain Eukaryota; kingdom Metazoa; phylum Mollusca; class Cephalopoda; order Myopsida; family Loliginidae; genus Sepioteuthis; species Sepioteuthis lessoniana. Next base: position 46,459 of record CAUZXS010000399.1, read on the forward strand.
AGTATTAATCCAAAAGTGAACATAATAGGGCAAATGGAATTTGAATTTGCTTTTTTTCATGGTCACAATCAAATAGTTTCGACAGATATGTCCTCCAGCCTTCTTCAGGTGCTTGTCAAACTTGGAAACCTTCACAGAACTTTGAACTACGTCCTTTATTGAATCCACAGGGTCGCCTGTTTGGGAAGAAGGCTGGAGGACATATCGGCCAAAACGTTGTGGAAACAGCCATAAAGATGAAGACAATAGTCTGAAAATCCTTAATGATAAATATCATCAAGCTTCATCTCAGAAATTTTGACAACTAAGTTTTTTCTACCCTGACGGTTGGGACTAGAATATGCCAACTTTATTCCCTGTAGGGAAGTAATACCCACCCCCTTCAAAAAAAGTAATGTTCTGGGTAAGACACTAAACTACATCCAATAGTGAGGCTCCAGTTTTAGATTCCTGGAGAGTCATCACTGAATCAGTAGTAACTGTTAGGGTCCCATATATGAATCAAATAGATCTTTTTGAAAATTAATAATATTAGAAAGGAATACTTGAAACTGTATAACAGGGTGCAAAAAAATTATTATTATTAAATAGAAATAGTAACTTGAAATCATAATTACATGCAAATTATTAGTATCAAATAGTAATATTTAAAACCAAATAATTGTGTCCAAATTATTAACATTAAGAATAGTTACTTGAAATTATAATTGTTTACAAATTATTATTATTAGTTACTTGAAACTACATAATTACTTGAAAAAAAAAAAAAAAAAAAAAAAAAAAGAAAGAAGCTGAGTTGGGCATTACATAAGCCAGCAATAGCTTTTTAAGCAAAAAACCACCCAACCAACCAACCAACCTAAGTTTTTTTAAACTAAGAACAGATATACACTGACTTTAAGAGAGGATGAAAAAGTCGGTAAAGACATTTGATATAAAAATAACAGATAATTCAATTTACAAACAGCTGTTAATATCAAGTAGTTTCTTTTACGTAAATGTCTGACTTGCTTTGGTAACAAGTCAGTAAGAATTGAGAGGATGAAACATCATTCCAACACTGAAGCTAAAAGTGGTCTACAGAGGTGAGGAACCATCAAGTACAACCTCTCACAGCCTTGTTGAAAGGCCAATAAAAATTGCATACCTCCAGACTTCAGAAATTGATATCTCAATGCTTTATTTAAAAAAAAAAAAAAGAAGTCATGAAAAGGTCAGTAAAAGTTTTTCATTTCTCCTAACTCAATACTTTTTGCTATAGACAGGATGACTATATTGAATTTTCCTTCCCTTCGACCAGTTGCCATACCAAGGCTAAAGAGCCCAATCTGTCCTACTATTTACCTATAGCTGGGGGAAGAATGGATGGATCTATGGATCTATTCTAAAAGCATTATCATGAGGTGAATTCCCAGATGGAGAGACAGACTACTTTGACATTGTCGCAGTTGTGCTGCAAGGAGACACATTAGCTCCATACCTCTTTATCATAGGGATAGACTACAGGCTTAGAACATCTATTGATATAATGAAAGATAATGGTTTTAAGCTGGCAAAGGAAAGAAGCAGAAGATACCTTGCACAAACAACTACGGACACGAACTACATCGATGACATAGCGCTTCTGGTAAATACACCCACCCAAGCTGAAACCCTGCTACATAGTCTGGAACGAGTAGCTGCTGGTATAGCCCTCCACATCAACACAGACACAATGAAATACATGTGCTTTAATCAAACAGGCAACATCTCCATACTAAATGGGAGTTCTCTGAAACTAGTAGACAAGTTCACCTACCTAGGAAGCAGTGTCTCATCAACCGAAAAAGAAATCAACATGCGATTAACAAATGTATGGACAGCTATCGATAGGCTATTGGTCATATGGAAGTCAGCCATGACTGATAAAACAAAATGCAATTTTTTCAAACAGCAATCATAATGATACTGCTATATGGATGCACTACATGGACACTAACTAAACGTATGGAGAAAAAGCTTAATGGCAATTACACAAGAATGCTGCAAGCAATATTAAACAAGTCCTGAGACAGCACCCCACAAAGCAGTAGCTGTACGGCCACCTACCACCCATCACAAAAATTATCCAAGTTAGAAGAATCAGGGACACTGCTGGAGAAGTGGGGACAAACTCATAAGCGATGTACTCCTGTGGACTCCCACACATGGAAAAGCAAAGGCAGGATGACCAGCTAGAACCTATATACAACAGCTCAGTGCTAATACAGGATATAGCCTTGAAGACATCCCGGGAGCAATGGATGATAGAGACGGATGTCGAAAGAGGGTCAGAGAGATCCATTTTAACAGTATGACATGATGATGAAACACAAACAGCCTCATCTAGGATTTTGATCCTGAGCTACCAACTATTTCCTATAGTGTTAACCTTTACACCACACACACAAAACTCTTCTTTTAAGGAGTATTTTAAGGAGTCATTAACTAAAAGTTTAAAGTTTGGATTTTGCTGTAAACATACTCAAAATTGGTTTACAGCTTATTCAGTACAGCTTCTCAAAGTTATAGACAATATATTTACAATCAATAGAAATTTGAGTGATCTTTTATTTACATCAAATTATAACAATTCTTAAAGAATAAAAGTAAAAAAACTATCTTAGTTAAACAACTCAAAAAATGATATACATATGTACTTCAGTTAGTCCGTAGCCCAACAACAAAATGAAGATTGGTGTTGTAGGGTACTGGAAATGCTTGGTGATAGGGAAGATATTTAGTTGACCTCTCCCACTTCCCAAGGATCAGAATAAGAATTAAGCATATCCATAATGGTTGGTTGGTTGAGTTTTATGGCATATCAACCTTTGTAGGTTATTTAACGCCAAGTCCATTTTTAAGTAAATAATCAGTTCTATTCAAAACAATTTAGTTTAGCATGAGTACACAGTTTAATTGTCAAAAACATTTCTATTTCAAACTATTCAGTTTATTCAAGCAGTTATATATAACAATTTAGTTTAGTGTAAGTACAGTTTCAATGCCAAAAACAGTTCAATTTCAAACAATTCAGTTTAGCATAAGCACACAGTTTAATTGTGAAAATCATTTCTATTTCTAGCTATTTAGTTTAGTGTAAATACAGTTTCATTGTCAAAAAACAGTTCTATTTCAAATAATTCAATTTAGCATAAGCACGCAGTTTAAATATAAGTACGGTTTAATTGTTAAAAACCTTTCTATTTTAAGCTATTCAGTTTAGTTAAACAATTCAGTTTTGCATAAGTATGCCATTAGTTCTATTTAACCCATAGATTGGACCCTATCAGATGCTACCATGCCCGTTTAAATATAAGTACGGTTTAATTGTTAAAAACCTTTCTATTTTAAGCTATTCAGTTTAGTTAAACAATTCAGTTTTGCATAAGTATGCCATTAGTTCTATTTAACCCATAGATTGGACCCTATCAGATGCTACCATGCCCGGCCAGAGTGGACCTGGGAGCAATGGCAATGAAAGGGTGCTCCGTATTCCCCAAAGCCTCAGCATTACTGGGACCTCAACCATCAGACTTTAGTGTCATATCCAGGACACTCATTGGGAGTGGTCTTACCCCTCTGCAGAGGTGCAGTCAGTGTATTCTACAGCCCCAGCCAACTTGGGCAATATCCATAATGGATAAAAAGAGAAGATAAGCTTATTTACATCTAGAAGAACATACAATATTTTATTCACACAATACACGTCCCAATAGTTTTAAAAGAAAAAATACACAAATGTGTCCCATCAGTTAAACTATACAAATATTTTTTCCATGAACAATCAATATGTTAAAGGGGTACAAAATGAACAAGGCTTGTGAGAAAAAAGTGGATAATATCATCATATGGCTTTACTATTCCCTGGCAGGGTCAGAGACAATGTCTCTACTGTTCATTGAACAGAGGCAAGAATGGGTTTATAGGACTGCCATGTGATACTCTCTAAGGCTTCCTAATGGACATGCCAATTTTCTAAGGGAAATAACTACTTATTGAATCTCTACAAGGTGTCATTTTACCATATATTCAAATATTACATGCCTTTAGCACAGGAAACTCTAGAGATAATCTGCCCTTTCTTGTTGCTCTGAGTAAGGTGCAATATATAAATTCAGAGACATTCCTCCATAATCTCTTTTTACACTAATAACCTCATGCAAAATTAGGGCAATCTTTCAATGCCTCTCCTTCCACAGGTATGAATTTTGTTTTTCTCTCTTCTTTAAAGGAGATTCATCCTAGTGTGCCACTTTGCTCTAGAGACTAAATGACTCATTCCATAATGATTAGCAAATCACTTTTCTTATCTTCACTAAACTGACAGTGAGTTGCTTATGTGCCAACCAATTCACCGTGAAACCCATTTTTAACAACCTTTTACTCTCTATATATCAACTTCTAACTGTACCTGTTTGATTTCACAAAACCATCTCTGTTCTTTGCTGTTATGATTTTTCTATACTAAACAACTGTTTTATAATTAAAGGAAAACTTTCCTTTTTCTTGCTAAGATTACTAACAGAAAAAGTGATATTAATCAAGTAGTAATTTTAGGCAACAAAATTTTTTTAACACAATCTTCTTCCGTCCTAATGCACTTAATCCAATGTTTATACATTAAAAAACCTAAGAAACCATATATCAAGGGTGCTGAACAGCAGAATAAACAATATTTTGTATTGTGTGGGTATATATATATATATATATATATATATATATATATATATATATATCTGTATTTTACTTTAAAACAAAGAGTATTTGTTTAATAAAACAAAACCATTCATTTAAAAATCAAAAAGGCAGTACCAACAGTAGCAAAATAATGCTCAAGACAACAATTTTATAGAGACAATATAACAAAAAAAATCATAAAAAAATAATCACCCAACTCACAATTTGTAAGTGTTGGAGATAAAAAAACTTACTTGATGACCAAGAATTTATTGTGAGTTGGGTATTTTCATGCTTGAGTGGAAGGACATATATATATATATATATATACACACACACACACACAGTTATGATTAAACAGTATAGACACTTCCTGTCTGCCTGTTCTATATTTGATCCATGTAAGTCTCTGCATGAGTCATTTGACTTTTTGATGAAATGAATTTAGGAAGGGACCATATGTTTTCCAAATACTTTTGGCCCCAACTGGAGCCATCTTCAGAGGAGTGAATAAATCAAATGGCAAAACACAGTGATGCGTGACATATATTTACATAAAAATAGAAAGAAGAACAAGTGGGATGAAAGATGGACAGAAAATAAGAATTTTTAGTAGACATATGAATAATTTTTTTCCTAAAGGTATGAATAAATTCATTCCATTGGAAAGTCAAATAACTCATACAGAGAGTTGAATAGCTCAAAGACAGAATAGGCAGACACAAAGTGTTTGCACTATTTAATCAAACGTTTGAAAGTCTTGGATATGATACTAAACAATCTGATGGTGAGGTTTCAGTAATGCTGAAGTTATGGGGAATGCAGAGTACCCTTTCATTGCCATCGCTCCCAGGTCCACTATGGCCCGGAGTGGTAGTACATGATAAGGTCCTATCTTTGGGTTAAATAGAACTAAAAAACGTTTTTGACATCTAAACTGTATTTACATTTAAACTGTGTGCTTATGCTAAACTGAATTGTTTGAAATGGAACTGTTTTTGACATTGAAACTGTACTTACACTAAATTGAATTGTTTAATATAGAACTGTTGATATTTAACTGTGTGTAAACAAAATATGTGCTTATACTTAGCTGAATTAGAACTGTTTGAATAAACTGAATAGTTTGAAATAGAAATGTTTTTGACAATTAAACTGTGTACTCATGCTAAATGGAACTGATTGAAGTAGAACTGATTATTTGCATAAAAATGGATTTGGCGTTAAATAACCTACAAAGGTTGATATGCCATAAAACACAGCCAACCAACCAATATACATACATACATACACAGACCCAATTTATATATATACAGACACAATATATATATATGAATGATATTATTACATATAATTTTTAACCCTAGTATATCGATGCTTCTGTTTATTTCTTTTTACAACAGAGAAATTGTTATTCTTTTAAGTACTGTATTTAAGCATGTTCATTAATTTTTAACACCTGCAAACATTGCAAAATACTTGATACATTTTAACCAATGTTTTAATCCCTTAAGCCACTGTCTTGAATCTAATTATCTGGTAGTGATGAGTTTAATCCTATGTTAGGCAGGGCAACATGCTCTCGTTCAGTAGAAAAAACAGACAAGTAATAGCACAAGGATGAATTGTCTGAAATGAATTGATATGAGATATCCTTTTAATATAGACAGCAGAATACTAAATACACTTTAACAAATACTTTTATTCCCAATGGTTACAATACAACTTTAATATTTCCCAGATAAGACACTAAACTGCATTCAGCAGTAAAGCTCCACTTCAGTAGCTTTGAAAAGTGAAGAGTCACCCTTTCATTGTCATTACTCCCAGTGACCTGAAGTGGTAGCACCTGTAAGGGCCCCCATCTATGCGTTGAATATAACTGTTTAAAATAATATTTTTAAAATGATTTTCAACTACATTGGTTTGTAAAATATATGACTGATATTGCAACTAAGTGTTTAGCAGTTTAAAATAATTTAGAAGATATATTTTTGTACCACATATAATTGAAAACAATAATTATTAAACTGACTAATGTAAGCCAACAAGGGTTGACATGCTGTAAAATCAACTAACTACCATATTAATACTTGCAAATTATTAGTGTAAGGAATACTTGAAACCATAAAAAAAGTGTGCAAATTATTTTAAATTGAAAATAGTTACTTGAAGCTATGATTGTTTGTAATTGATTGTTATCAGAAACTTGAAATCATAAGTACTTGAAAAAAATAAAACTTTCTCTCTTGGATTAAATAACCAAACAAGGATTGATATGCTATAAAAATCAGCCAACAAAAATGATCATAATTTAATTTGGTTAGATTTTATGGCATATCAACCATTATAGGTTATTTAAAGCCAAATCCTCTAAATACATATATATTAAATATATAGGATTTGGTTTGGTTGGGTTTTATGGCATATCAACCATTGTGGGTTATTTAATGCCAAATCCTCTTTATACATATATATCAAATATATGATTTGTAAACATATTTTGTTGATAAGGTTTTTAAATGAGCCTAGGCTCATTCTTTTGCACATAGTTAAATGGTTCCAAGTATTGCTATGCATCACCAACAATTCAATTAAACATCAGTCATTTGTTTACACACAGTTATATGATAGAATAGTTCTATTTCAAACAATTCAAAGCATGTCATTTGTTTGCACTCAGTTTAAATGTCAAATAGTTCTATTTGACCCATAGATAGGACTCTATCAGGAGCTACCAATCTGGGCCAGAGTGAACCTGGGAGTGATAACACTCCGCATTCCCCAATCTCCAGCAATACTGAAGCCTCACTATCAGATTGTTTGATACCATATCCAGAACACTCAGAGAAAAGAGAGGTTCTTACCCCTCAGCTGAGATGCAGTCAGTGTATTCTACAGCTCCAGTGAACTAGGCTGTTAGAATTATTAGTTACATCTGGTTGTATTTTATTTACTGTTAAAGATCTCAATTGTTTATAGTCCCCTTTCTTCATGAGGAACAAAATTTCTTTTCTGTTTACGTTGAAACCTCTTTCTAAATCAACTAAGAATGCAGACCAAATTTGTTAGCTCCACATCAAATTTTTTGGCTGTTTATAAAAGACAGACAGATAAACTTGTAATACAGATGCACTGAAGAATTTACTATAAAAAATGCATTGCAAATTTGATAGCTTTACATCAAGCTGGCCATCTCTAGAGGATAGATAAACAGTTCTCAGTAATTAATATATTACAAATTATTTCATTATAAAAATGTTAATTGCAAATTTTGTAGTTCTATATCAAACTATTTAACTGTCTACAGAGGACTGACAAGCAAACTCTTTCTAATTATTAATATAGATCTAAAAACTGACTTCAGATGTCAATGATGCAAGTGCTCTTTATAATCAAAATGGTAATTATGGTAAGCATAAAAAGTAATTCATATAAAATGCCAGTTAAAGACTTGATAGATTTTTGAAAAAAGAAAAAAAAACATCTGGCACTTTTTGGTAGTTGTAATTCATCTGCTGGCTTCAAGCCACTTTATAATTTTCAGTTATTTTCTTTTTTGTCTGAAGGACATTTTATCAATGATAAAAATAACAAATTATAGATAAATGCACAAACTCCAAAAATAGTTCTACCTCTTCAAAATTTGTCTATTCACTTGGCAGAATGAGTCTGCAGTCAAAGCTCAAAGGTTGGAGCTTTAGGTTAAAAGTCAAAAGGTTTATAGTTAAATATTCAGAACAAATAACTAAAATTCACCCAGTGAAGAAAGTCCCAATTTTCAAACTAAAAGAAGTTAATGTTGATTTAAAATCTTTGAGGATGAAGTAGAGATAACAGGGCAATCAATAATATTATACAATACCAAACACCTTTATACAGGAGGAGCAGTTGGCATTATAGTTAGGAAATAGACTCAACAACCTGGTTGATTAATTGATTTTAACAGCATGTCAACCCATTTAGGGGTAATTTATGCCTAGAGGTGCAGGAATGGCACTTAATGTACATTTATATTTACATTTTTTATGTAGATATTTCTTAAAAGTTGTTTTTATACACAGTTCCGTCAAATATGAAAATAATTTTCAAACAGTTCTATTTGACCCATAGATGGGACCCTAACAGGTACAATCACTCCAAGTCAGAGTGGACCTGAGAGTAATGGCAATGAAGAGGTACTCCACATTCTTAAGAACTCAAACCTCACCATTGGCAAACAGGGTTCAAATTCTGGATAAAGCTGTATTTCACTTTTCTCTAATGGATAGAGGCAGTAAAAGGAGAGTAAGCTGAATATCTCTATTCAATAATTAAATGACCCATGAACCTAGTGGGTTCCCTTTTTAATAGCCATACAGGATTACATATAAAAACCTTGGTATGATATAACATTTTTGTCAGATTATGATCACACACACATATATATATATATATTTTAAAGAAACGAACGCTGATTCATTGATCAAACGGCCAATTTTTCTTGTCATAAACAGCCAACTTTTCTTGTTGTACAACTTTTCCAAATTTTTATATATTTTTACACTTTTTATACATCCATCTACACTTAACATCACTAATAAAACCCCTCACAGTCCTGATGATGGTTCAGCAGAACTGAAACGCTATAGTGTCGACAGACTTTGTTTCTCTATAAATCCCTACTTTCTATTTGGATTACTTGTTGTCAATTTTTCTTCACAAATTGTCGGATTACTATCCATTATTTTCTTCCATATATATATATATATATAACACACAGCAAATACCAAACACAAAGATAAGTAGGTAGTTAAAACAGCATTGATATATAGATTTTTTTTAAAGAAATGTATAAACATTATATCAAATAATAATAGATATGATATCTCCATCGTAGAAAATTTTCTTGATTAAAAAATATGAAAAAATATATATTAAAATTATTTTAATTGAAAGATTTTTTAAAAATTTTAAATTCTATTCTCCCCAGAAGCAATATAAGTACACCCAAATAATTTTTTCATTTAACATCTGATGATGGTCATCATAGACCAGAAATAAATTTCTAATGACATCAAAGAAGTGGATTTTTCTTTTTATTTTTATACAAAAATTTTTTGACTCTGCACATTGAGTTTTGATGTATTCTTAATTACACACACACACACACATATATATACATATATATATATATATATATATTTATATATATATGCAAACCTAATGAGAACTTGGTAATAAATAGATGTTCAAATATTATATAATTTCATATATATCACAAAATGAATTAAGTAAATTAAACTGATAAACAGAACTACAAAAAAAGAACATTTTATGCATTTAAAACTTGATGATAAACAATATTTTCTGTAAAAGTAATTTCTCTTTGTTCCCTGACTTTTTCCAATGTTGGATTGCACACTTTCACTTTAATATTAAACATGTATGAAAATATTTTTTTAGAATTTAAAAAAATAGAAAATCTTTGGAAGTGCATTTCCCTGTATTCTGTCATCTTTAACTGCATCAATATGATATCTGCTCAAAGAAATTTGAAATATGCAGGTTTCCTTTTTAAGTATAGTTAAATTTTATGGAATTAAAAAAAAAAAAAAAAATCAATTTTTAATTAAAATTCCAATACTGTAGTAGTATTTCATGGAAAGTGAGAAGATTTAGTGGAGAACAGTTGGCTGGGATAGGTGTTACAATAAAGTCATCATGGAGAAATGGTGCGATAGGAAATCATTAATTAGGTTCACCTGTTAACACAAATAATATATATATATATATATATATATATATATATATATATATATATATATATTTACATACACTTAACCAGCCCAGTCAGTTGAGGCTTTAGAATACACTGCATCTTTGCATAAGGTTAAGACCTTCCCGACGAGTGTCCTGAGGATGACTCTAAACCATCTGATGGTGAGGATTCAGTCCTGGAGCTTTGGGGAATGTGAAGCACCCCTTCACTGCCATTACTCCCATGTCGCTCTCTGACCTGCAGTGGTAGAACCAGTTAGGGTACTATCTATGGATCAAATAGAACTATTTAATCATCTTACTGTGTGCAGACAAATGATTGATGTTAAGTTGAATTGTTAGTGTTACATAGCAATACTTGAAACCATTTTACTGTGTGCACACAAATGAGCTATGAATAATTTAAAAATGTTATCTACAAACTAATTGTTAGCAAATCATATATATATATATATATATAAACAGGATTTGGAATTAAATAAGCTACAAGGGTTGATATGCCATAACACGCAACCAACCAACCTATTTACCTAAACCCTCCACCATGAATGAGTAGGATGTAGCACAATGCCAATTTTTAAGGATAGTAAAGATGATTTGAATTTAGAGTCTTCTATCTCCTCAACAGGTTGCCTAAAAAACAGTCTGCCCTACTATTTATCCATAAATAGTAAAAGCAGATATTCAAGAGTATAAGTTGGGTTAGGTTTCACTTAACATAGTCTATCTATCCTTTCCCTTAATATGACATACACCAAATACCAAAATCAAAAGTAAGTAGGTAGTTAAAACAACATTAATATATAGATTTTGATGAGTATTTTCTTCTATCTTCAGTTGCTTTTTTTTTCATCTCAACTCAGGTTGTCATTCTATGAAAGTTAAGAATGGAGCAGATTATAAATATTAGTAAAGGATAAAATCTAAAAGAGAAGCAATCTCATATCCTCTTTGCTTGAGGAAACCTGGTTAAACACAACAGCTGCTCTACTAATTGAGCTACCCAGTATGTTAGTCATACTATTTCACCTTTGAAAGTTACAAGATGGTACAAGGTTAAAAATACATATCATCGCATCTCTCAATATCCTCTTGATTGCTGCCTTTTCTTAAGAGATAGCAGCTATTGTCAGGCAATCAATGGGTTGCCAGAAATAATATAATCAATTACTCTTTGGGGAACAATTATTAAAACACCAGAACAACAACAGAGATTTCTGCACAATCTCAGAAAATAAAAGCAGACATAAAAAAAACTCATAAAGATCAAATATCAAGCAATATTAATTTAACCCTATCAAACCTTCAATCTTTTCAAATTTATTTTTTTCTCATTTTAATAAATGATATGAATGAAGCTGCCAGTATATTAATTTCATGACAAGAGAATATTTCAAAATCTATTTATTCAAGAATATTTCATTGTCATGAAAGATATATACTTGCACCTTTATTCATTTCATTTATTAGAATAAAAACATTAAATTATTGGAGGTGTGATTGGAGTAATGGTTATCAGCCTGAAAAATGAAATTGAAGATTCAAGTTCAAATTACAAGCAAGGCAGTTTGCATTCACCAGATTACTAATATTAGAAAATTAAGGCAGACAATAAGAAAACAAAAAGATCAAATATCAACTAATCAAATCTTTTTTGTTTTTAAACTTTAATAAATTATATGAATGAGGCTTTAAGTATATTAATTTCATAAAAATATTCCAGAACCTTCTATTCTATTTAGGAATATGACATTGTCATGAAATAAATATACTTGTAGTTTCATGCATATTATTTATTGAAATGAGAAAATGAATTATTGGAGGTACGGTGATGTAATGTTTATCAAGGTAAAAAAATAGAACAAGAGAATCAAGTTCAAATTCTACTCAAGGTGGTTTTTCTTCACTAAAACAACAAGAAGTTTCTGTCCAATATGAGAAAATGAAAGCAGACATTAAAATATCAAATATCAACGATATTAATTTAACCCAATTAAAAGATTTCAGACTTTTAAAATGTTTGTTTTTCTCATTTCAATAAATTCAATGAATAAAACAGTAAGTATATAAATTTTATGACAATATAATATTCCAGAATGTTCGGCGTTATTCTGAAATATTGTATTGTCCTGAAATATACTTGCTGCTTCATTTGCAGGATTTATCAAAACCAATAAGATTCTTCAGAATACACATATAGTTGCACAAATAACTAAGAAAGTAATGAGTAAAGTAAGTAACGTTAGTGACCTTAGTCAAGGGTGACCTGAAGGCTCCCTTTTCATTAGCTACTACACCAAAGTGTAGGGAAGGGCACTGCTCCATTCCCTGGATTGCTCCACTTTACCCTTGATACATACCTTATAATGCTGAGTGTTAAGCAAGGCGGTATCAAGTACCATTTTTTGAGTCTTTGGTATGACTTGACCTGGGATTGAACCCCGGTCTCCAGGACCATTGGCAAAATAATATTAATAAAAGACTATAATAAGGTTCAGACAAAAGATGTTTTTAAAAAATGATTTTTAATTGCATTTTTATCAAAACTTACAATTCAATCCTCATTTTCTTCACTTGTCATTCCTCTAATAAATTTTTTATATTGATAAACACTGACAAGAGAGGCATGTTTTGTTTGTTTTGTTTTACGGCATATCAACCTCATCGGTCATTCAATGCCGAATCAAGTTAAAGAAAATAAGTCTGAAAAGAAATTCAAAAGAAGAAGTCTTAGGAATTAATGATAAACTTAAGATAATTAGTAGGTTATTTGTTTTTTATTTGGAGTTTATTTGTAGGGAATCATGATCATAACCCCCCCCCACCAAAAAAAAAAACAAACTGTGAAACAGATTGGGGAAGAGATCAGTTTGTTAGAATATATCTAGTAAAGAAAGGGTTTATAGAAGTAATTTGGTCTTATTGTAAATTTCTTTAGATTTTTGTATATAACTTCACTCTTTTTAGAAATTATATCCCATTATTTATTTCAGTGTTTTGGAACAGTTCCTTCAAGAGAGGCATGCTTAGCATAATGATTTTCAACATAGAAAATTAAATTAGCAATCTAAGTTCAAACCTAGGATGAGGGTGTTTGCCTTTCCTTTTACACTAATGTCTTGGGAAAGGCAAGGATTCTTCTCTTCTCTCTGCATCTATGGATAAATAGTAAGGCAGGCTTGGTTCTTTAGCCTTGGTTGGGAAACCACTCTAAGAGAATTAAAGATAATTTTAAAATATGTTGATGCTTTAGTATAATTTTTAACACTAAGTTAAACATTATTTGCTTGTACTTTTTAGTTGGTTGTATTGAAAATAATTTACAACTTATAGAAAAAAAATTACTTATCTTTTTTAATATAATTCGTGTTATATAAATTCTATTTTAAATAAATCTTTCTATTTTTCCCCGCCTATGAAAACCATAAAAAAAACAAACTACTCAAAATTAATATATATAATCATATTGTATAAAAAAATTCTACTCTCCCATAATAGTTGTTACATTTGTATCAAACTTTTATACACTAAATGAAACAACTTTTATAGGACAGAGGTTGTAATTCAATTGTCATTTACTATTAATTCATTAAGGCTACTAATTTCAAATAATAGTACAAATTTTCCCACAATAGCCCAGTCCAAGAGTTACCAAATTAAAGAGACACAATAGTAGTTATTTGGGGTGATGATATCATCTTAGTTCCATCATTTGTATAGTTTTACTTCAAATGGAGTTATCTGGTAACTTGAAAAAAATAAAAATTTAAAAAAAGGATTCTGTTTAGATAAGACTTAAATGAAAAAGTATCTACACGTGGAAGTAGTCATTTATTAAACTTAGCTTAGTTTGGTACAAAAGTAAAGTATGGAGCACTCATTCCACCACCACACGAAGCACCGTTTTGTGGATATTTACTTAGCTTTGCTTAGTCAAACACACAGGCCTCAGTATGTATGTACTCAATCTCACTGCTATAAGCAGAAGTCAACACAAGGTCAGTTTCTTTAAATCAAGTACTGCTCATTTAAATTCAGAATTTTACTTTCCCTACACTGGCTAAAAAACTTAGTCTGTTTATTTACTCATAGCTTGGTGGATGTGGGGAAGAAAATGGATTTATACCTTCTCAAAGGGTATTAGTGTGAAGTGAAATGAAAACAGCCTCCAGGAAGATTTGAACTTGGATCAGTAAGTCTACTTCTTATAATAACTTATGCTAAACATGTCTGCCAGTTCCTTCATGTAAATGCTATTTCTAAGTGATTACCCATATAAGTAAGAGCAAGCTCATCATTGCTTAACTTCAATAAGCTAACTGAAGTGCTTTAAAGATGACTCGATCCTATGTTATTTACATGATAAAGCTTCATTGTAAGTAATACAGATATAACAAACAGGAAAATCTTTCTGTTCAAATTTTGCATTAATGTTCTTCTAACCAATAAATCACTTGGCCCTCCGATACTGTGTGTACCTGAACTCACCAAAAAAAAAAAAAAAAAATCAAGCACAAAACTTCAGGGCACAGACATTGTTGTTTAAGTTATCTATCAATCCATTTAAAAGAATGAAGTAAATGGTTCATTGGTCTTACAGCATGTCAACCCTTGTTCAATTCCAGGCCTTTTTGAAAGCAATTATATGTTTTCAAGTAACTAGTGATAATTAGATATAGACACTTAGAGCTTCAAGTAACTATTCTTAAAACCAGTACTTTATACACAATTATATGGTTTCAAGCAAGTATTCCAATTTAATAATAATCATTCATTTACACACAGTTATATAGTTTCCAATATTCCCATCTAAGATTAATACTTTTAAATTGATCTATTTGACCTATAGATGATATCCTAAGAGCTACTACCATTCTATGGCAGGGTGACCTAAGAGTAATGATGACAAAGATGTGACTCTATGCTTCATAGAGTTTCAGAACTGGAGCCTCACCACCAGATACAGTTTAGTGTTATACCTACGACACTGCTTTTTATGAGAAGTGGGGGGTCTTACTCTGCTACAAGGGATGTAATTAGTGTATTATAGGCCTCACCAACAGACCTAAAAAATGTAAAAGTAAAGTTGGCGACCTGAGTCGAGAGTGACCCAAAGGCTCCCTTTTCAATAGCTACTACACTTTGGTGTAGTAGCTACTGAAAAGGGAGCCTAGACTAGGTTCTTCAGCCTTGGTGAGGCAACTAGTCTAGGAGAAGGAAAACTCTGAATTCAAACCTGTTAAACTCCGCTTAAAAATTGACCTTGTGTCATATCCTGCCCGAGCGGAGGGGTTGGTAAATAGGACTACACCAAAGTGTAGGAGTGGGCGCTACTCCATTCCCTGGATTGCTCCACTTTACCCTTGATTCTTACCTTATAATGCTGAGTGTTAAGCAAGGCGGCATCAAGTACCATTTTTTGAGTCTTTGGTATGACTCGACCTAGGATTGAACGCTAGTCTCCCGGACCATTGGGGAACACTTCATTATAGTAAGTCAATGTTTGTTGGACTCATTACAATCTTCAATAAAATATACTATTGGTATGAATTACATGCTAAGAACACACATGCAATTGAGGTTAAGTCAGGCTAAATTTGATTTGCCTTTTTTCAATTGATACATTTCGCTAATAAACCTTATACTGTAAGAAATAAATTATTTAAAATGGACCATTGAAAACAATAGACTGAAATAAAAATGTGTTCTTTGAAAAACATGGCATATAAGTCATTAGAGATTTTTGAAAGATTATTTATAATATTAAATCAAGAGATATATTGCTTATTAAGTATTGTCTTCAGCTTGACTAACCTGACTAACCACATTCATTTATTTCATTTCTTTTGCCTTTTATCTTTCTCATGAACAATATCAACAAAATGTATTTCAGTCAATATTTTGAGGCAGAGATTTAAAACAATTTGGGATCCAGCTGAAGTCAAGAATGAAAACATCGGCATTACAAAACATTTTTGTTGCTTTGAAATGAATATGCTTGAATGTTGATTCATTCTGGCGGAGCCCGACAAGCCTGACTCCTAGAGTGGTCACTGTATTATCATTATTATTAATAATTGATCCTATTTACCCAACCCCTCCGCTCAGGCAGGATATGACACAAGGTCAAGTTTTTAAGCGGAGTTTAACAGGTTTGAATTCAGAGTTTTCCTTCTCCTAGACTAGTTGCCTCACCAAGGCTGAAGAACCCAGTCTGTCCTACAATTTACCCATAGCTGGAGGGAGAATAATTGGATTCATATTATTAATAACTGATGTAATCTTCCTGAGATATCAGTATTTGGATGTATAGGAAAATAGTGTGCTGTTGAAAAATTATCAGGCTTACAGTTTCAAAAAGTTAAGAATAGCCACTTATTCTTAACATAAGCTTGTGGTCTGTCTGAGATGACTTTTTAAATTAGTATTCTAAGATGAATTCACCAAGGTACTAAAGCACTTGCTGTTTTCACTGAGATATATAAGAGAAAGATCTTTTTTATTTGGCTATGTCATATGACTATGTATGATAACAGTGAAAAATAGCATTGCCTCTAAGTATGAGACCATGACCAATTAATTGTAAATGAGTTAGTGGCAGTGAAGCAGAACCCTAATTATATGAAAGAAGGTATCAATTCTTCAGCTAACAAAGTTGAGCTGCACATGATAGATCTACAATTAATTCCACTTATGTATATATGGAAGCATACATACACACATGTATAGACAGCATTTATTTTCAAAGTTTTCTTTAGTCTCGAGCAAAGGCCTCAGGTTGCTGAGAGTACCTGCAATTATGAAGTGGTCACTCATCTAAGTATTGAAAAGGCTTATCATTGCTTAACTTGTTACTTACTCAGCTTTAGTAAGTCTGACACACATGCCTCAGTTTGTTTACAGTACCTGCTGTTATCAAGTATTCATCTATAAGGTTGCTTAGAGATCTGGTTTGGTTTATTTAACAGCATATCAACCTTTTATGGGTTATTTCATGCCGAAATCTGATGTAAATAATTTGTAAAGTTATTCCAAGTATTCATATCTATCATCAACAATTTATATACAATTCTATGGTTTCAAAAAACAATTCCTTTTTAATAATAATTATTTGTTTGCATACAGTTACATGGTATCAAGTATTCCTAATACGAATAATTTTCACACAGTTATATGTTTCAAGTATTTCCTATCTAATACTAATAATTTCCAAACAAATCTTTTTGACCCAGAGATAGGAATTTTCATGTACTACCAATCCCAGTCAGAGTAAGCCTGGGAGTAATGGGAACAAAGAGGTGACTTCATATCACAGTGCTCTAGAATTGGAGCCTCATCACTTGATGTAGTTTAAAGTCATACCCAAGACACCCCAGCACATTCTAAGCCCCATCTACATCTATATTTACCAACCTTCCATACTTGCAGGATGCGACACACTACCAATTCTTAAGCAGAGTTTCATCATCATCATGTTGCACTATTAGCACGGATCTCCTTGACTCTCTCTCACCACCTGTCTCTATCGTCCATTGCTCCCAGCAGTTCTTTCAGGCTACAACCTGTATCGGCACAGAGCTGTTGTATATAGGTTCTAGCAGGTTGTCCAACTTTTGCTCATCCATGTGCAGAGGTCCACAGGAGTACATCACTTATGAGTTTGTCCTTACTTCTCCAGCAGTGTCTCGCATGTCTGGTTCATCTAATTTGGATAGTTGTTGTGATGGGTGGTAGGTGGCCATACAGCTGCTGTTTTGTAGGGTGTTATCTCCAGGACTTGTTCAATATGGCTTGCAGGAATTGAGTTTCCTTTCTCCTAGACTGGCTGCTATACCAAAGTTAAGGAACGCAGTCTGCCCTACATAGCTGGAGAGAGAATAACCAAATTCATACAATTCCCAAGAGTATTAGCACTAAGTGAAATGCAAACAGTATCATCCAGGATTTAAACTTGGGTTGCTGGGTCCATTTCCATCAATAGATATATATGTGTGTGTGTGTGTGTGTTATATCAAGGACACTCCTTTTTAGAGAAGAGTGAATCTTACCCCTCAGCAGAGGATGCAGTCTGTGTATTCTCAGCTCTATCAACAGTGACCTACATATCCTTGTAATTACCAGTTTAAGTATAAAGCTTATCCTCAGTGATCTTGTTGGAACTGGTGCTTTCAGCATAGTTTGACCATCTGTTCCCACATATATAGAAGGAAGTGTGCATATGAATTTGCTTTTCTCAATTCATACTGAGCTTTGCCTTGGCTAAATGTGTTCTCTTATCAAAAACTTAACTCATTAACTGTAGCAGGAGTTGCTGAATTGATTTAGTGGTAACTTTAACCCTTTAACTGCCAACCATTTATACAACCTGGCCCTCAGCCAAATGGAAGGTTTATTGGATAATGAACAACAAATACACTGAGCACCTCATAACCAAAATGGTTACTCATCAGAAACAATACCTTGTGGCTCAACAGTTATTGTTGCAAGAAATGAACAGGGCTGTTTGCATTACTTTTTACACTAATGCTCTTGTAGAAATTTAACTCTTTAGTCTTGGCAACTAATCTTGGAGAAGGAAAACTCTGAATTTAAACAAGTTATACCCTGTTTTAAAAATTGTGTCATATCTGGTCGATGGCAAAGGGGTTAGGAAAATACATACTCAAAAAAACCTTCTGGTAGGGCTGAGAATATGTTGATTGTATCCTATGCAGAAAGATAAGACTCCTCTCCCAAAAGGGGTGTCTTGGGTATAGCACTTAACTGTATTCAGGGTGGAGTTCCATTACTCCCAGGTCAATTTTGACCCTGAATGGTAGTGCCAGTTATAAACCAAAGAAATCTGTTTGAAAATTATTTGTATCATATAGGAATACTTAAAACCATAACTGTGTGTAAATTATTTGAATTAGATAAGAATACTTAATATCATATAACTGTGTGCAAAACAAATTATTATTATCATCATCATCATCATCATAAACAAATAAAAAAAACTATGTTTAAAAAAACTATTGCAAATAGAGCACTGAAAATATGAATAATTATGATTATAATCAAACATTTACAAATTAATCAATTTAAGCATTAAATAACTTATAAAGGTTTAGTATGCAGGAAAATAACCTATAAAGGGTAAGTACTCTGGGAAAATATGCTGTGAAATAACTTATAAAGGGTTAGTATGTTGTGAAATAACCTATAAAGGGTTAGTATGTTGTGAAATAACCTATAAAGGGTTAGTATGTTGTGAAATAACCTATAAAGGGTTAGTATGTTGTGAAATAACCTATAAAGGGTTAGTATGTTGTGAAATAACCTATAAAGGGTTAGTATGTTGTGAAATAACCTATAAAGGGTTAGTATGTTGTGAAATAACCTATAAAGGGTTAGTATGTTGTGAAATAACCTATAAAGGGTTAGTATGTTGTGAAATAACCTATAACGGGTTAGTATGTTGGGAAATAACCTATAAACGGTTAGTATGCTGTGAAATAACCGATAGAGGGTTAGTATGCAGTGAAATAACCGATAGAGGGTTAGTATGCAGTGAAATAACCTATAGAAGGTTAGTATGTTGTTAAATAAGCCAAACTGACTCCAACCATATTCATTAAAAACAACTTTTTTAAACATTTATTGAAACTACAAATATCAAAATAGAGGAAACCAATCCTGCTAACATTTTAGATCTTTTTGAATCCATTCAAAATGCTGAAATGATTTTATAAAATCACCAAAGTAATTATGTATATGCTAATGAAACTTGTAAACAGAGTGTCATCTCAGAATTACTGGAAAAATGGTAGCACGTGTATTTTTGTTTGCTATCCAATAAATCATTGATAATAAATCATCTACAGAAAATTCTTTTTCATTTTTGGATGATAAATCTAAACTCAATTTATCACTTTCACAAAGATTTTGTAAAACTTTACCAATAATATGTTTCACCATTCTGAAAGAGGAGAAAAAAAATTGAAATTACTAGATAGCTGCTGGACACTGATTGCTTGGAGGAAGGTGTGTCTATTTGATGTCCTGACTCACAGATAGGACTGTGTTGCCATCAATCAAAATAAAATAAAAAGTTTTATCATACTAATTGAGTTATAGTTAAATGTGACTAACAGACATTTGTGTTTCACAATTTAACCATAGAATTGCAATCACCGAACATCTACAACTTATCAGTTAAAAATATACATTTTTTTTTTACACATTGTAAATTTGATACTGTATATAACTGATGTTATATACAGTATAAAATAAAAAAGATATACTGGCAACATAATATCTAAAATAATGTGCTACATAGAGTAGTAACAAAATAATTTACTGCCTACTTTGAGGTCCAATAAGAAACATTCTATCAAGAGAACAACAGATGGAGAGAGGTAGATAGAGAAGAGGAGGGGCAAATAGAGATGTAGATAGAAGAAAAAAACACACAGGTAGAGAGAGACAAATAGGGAGAAAGAGAAAGAAAGAGAGAAAAATTATTCAATGAAATACCATAATATAATGTATAAAACATGATACACAAGGTTTTTCAAAGTCCATGGATTTCAATAATATTTTAGCAGCAAGTTTTTTAAGGTTAAAAAAAATTTGAATAAAAAGTTATGCAGCCAAAACAAAGAATATGAATGAGAAAAAAAACTATAGCTAGTCTTTGATTTTGGTTTAAGCAAATCAGTTTACTTAAACAATAAGGAAATAACTTTAAAAGTTTAGTATTGCTTCAACAATGGCTTTTCCTTTGAGCAATGTTCATCTTTGAGAACCAAAAAAATAAAGGAAGTACTACTTTAGAAATTATAATGGCCAACTATAATTAATACAGTTGGATGACCACTAAGAAAAATGTAGATAATGTAAGCAAAGCTTAATAAATAACTGGGTACCTCTTCTAGTGTAATGGTTTGCAAGCGAGACCATTGATAAAGTGTTCCACACTCACAGGGTGCACCAGACTTTGAGCTAAACTTATTCAAATTATGTAATGGACCCAGGAGACCCACAGAAGTGTGAAAATTTGATGGATAAGTGACAGGTTGAAGTTCACTCTCATTAAAGCAAGCCTAAGAAAGTCTCTTTTGAGTTTTAATCCGTTATACAAAGAAGACTTTTTCTTTCAAATTTTCAAGTTTTAAAAGCCCCTTTTAAGGGGCTTTGACAGAAACTTTAGAAAAAGCAAAAAGTTTCCTCTTCTCTATGAAAGACAGTTTGGAAAATTGCTGAGATGACAGGCCTAATTTATTAAAACACCCATAAATGTGGGAACCAAATTATAAAATGTGTCTTTGTTTCTTTCATTATCTGAAATCAAATGACAAACTTCCAAGCTCCCTGCAACAATACATTAATAAATGACAACCTGAGACATGTGTGTCAGACTAAACAAGCTTAGTTAAGCAACAATGAGTCTCTTCAGCACTTAGATGAGGGAACACTTAAATGAAATTGAAGATTTTCATTTACTTACAACACTTACTAATATACAAAGACGCATCAATAGATCCATAGCCTTACACAGTTATTAGCTGAATTTTGAACTGAAATTTTTCATTGTATAATGTTCAATGAATTTGATTTTTTTTCCCTGTATATTGTTCAATCAATGTTATTTTTTCACTGCATAATTTTTTATTATTGTGCTACTAAATTAAGTGCATTGACAGAGGAAGAAATTATGTTGAAAAATATCCAAAATCCTTGTCTAAAATAAAAGCAGCTGAGTGATTGAATGTGTTTTTTGTAGGAGAATTATTCAAAAAATGTTTATATTTATAAGAGAAGGGTTACTTAAAGGAAAGGACAAAACAATTGAAAATGTTCTTATTCACAGATTACTATACTGGTTTTTATACAATCAAAACTTTAAAATCAGTTAAAAATCAAATTTGTGAAAGACAAACAGTTAATACTACAGAAAGTAATTCTGGTATTTCTACTCTGACCATAAATGTAAATATTGTTAGTTCATTTAGTGCAATCATTCACAAATTTTGATGCAAAATGTAACTGAAAAAAGTATGTATTAATCCAACCCCCTCCACCATGGGCAAGATTTGACAGAGTCAAAAAAAGGAATGTACTCATGCCTTTCTCAAGGGCATTATCATCAAATGAAATACAAAAAGCCTCATCTAGGATTTGAACTCAGTTCACCCAGTCCATTTTCCTATGGTAATAACCATTACACCAAGAACTCAGAAAAAGGATGTACAAAACAAACATAAAAGAAATGATTCCTATTGAAGCAGAGAAGTTGAAAACTTTCCAACAGAATTTAAACTTTTATTTTCCATCATTAAACACAGAAGATTATGATTTGTATTGAAAATCTTTCATAAAAATTTCATCTGCTATCCATTCAAAATTTTGTGAGGGAGAAGAATTTGCTTCTATATCCAATGATCATGGACTTAAAATCAAGCTGGAAGAATTACCTATTGATACATTTCAGATTTCTATTAAAGAACAACATCCTTCACTAACTAAAAATGCTCAAGATATTTTCATCTAGTTTTCCATTTCATATTTAAATTGTTGTTTTTGTTCTGCTTCTTTATTTCATTCTTGTGATTATTACTTTTCTTGTTTTTTTTTTTTTTTTATTGTTCTTCCTTCTCTACTTTCTCATTCTTGTTGCTATCATTTTTTTGTTCTTTTTCATATTGTTCGTCCTTCTTCTCTACTTTCTCATTCTTGTTGCAATCATTTTTTTGTTCTTTTTCATATTGTTCGTCCTTCTTCTCTACTTTCTCATTCTTGTTGCTATCATCTTTTTGTTCTTTTTCATATTGTTCGTCCTTCTTCTCTACTTTCTCATTCTTGTTGCTATCATTTTTTTGTTCTTTTTCATATTGTTCTTCCTTCTTCTCTACTTTCTCATTCTTGTTGCTATCATTTTTTTGTTCTTTTTCATATTGTTCGTCCTTCTTCTCTACATTCTCATTCTTGTTGCTATCATTTTTTTGTTCTTTTTCATATTGTTCTTCCTTCTTCTCTACTTTCTCATTCTTGTTGCTATCATTTTTAGTTCTTTTTCATATTGTTCTTCCTTCTTTACTTTCTCATTCTTGTTGCTATCATTTTTTTGTTCTTTTTCATATTGTTCGTCCTTCTTCTCTACTTTCTCATTCTTGTTGCAATCATTTTTTTGTTCTTTTTCATATTGTTCGTCCTTCTTCTCTACTTTCTCATTCTTGTTGCTATCATCTTTTTGTTCTTTTTCATATTGTTCGTCCTTCTTCTCTACTTTCTCATTCTTGTTGCTATCATTTTTTTGTTCTTTTTCATATTGTTCTTCCTTCTCTACTTTCTCATTCTTGTTGCTATCATTTTTTTGTTCTTTTTCATATTGTTCTTCCTTCTTCTCTACTTTCTCATTCTTGTTGCTATCATTTTTTTGTTCTTTTTCATATTGTTCTTCCTTCTTCTCTACTTTCTCATTCTTGTTGCTATCATTTTTAGTTCTTTTTCATATTGTTCTTCCTTCTTTACTTTCTCATTCTTGTTGCTATCATTTTTTTGTTCTTTTTCATATTGTTCGTCCTTCTTCTCTACTTTCTCATTCTTGTTGCAATCATTTTTTTGTTCTTTTTCATATTGTTCGTCCTTCTTCTCTACTTTCACATTCTTGTTGCTATCATCTTTTGTTCTTTTTCATATTGTTCGTCCTTCTTCTCTACTTTCTCATTCTTGTTGCAATCATTTTTTTGTTCTTTTTCATATTGTTCGTCCTTCTTCTCTACTTTCTCATTCTTGTTGCTATCATTTTTTTGTTCTTTTTCATATTGTTCGTCCTTCTTCTCTACTTTCTCATTCTTGTTGCTATCATTTTTTTGTTCTTTTTCATATTGTTCGTCCTTCTTCTCTACTTTCTCATTCTTGTTGCTATCATTTTTTTGTTCTTTTTCATATTGTTCGTCCTTCTCTACTTTCTCATTCTTGTTGCAATCATTTTTTTGTTCTTTTTCATATTGTTCTTCCTTCTTCTCTACTTTCTCATTCTTGTTGCTATCATTTTTTGTTCTTTTTCATATTGTTCTTCCTTCTTCTCTACTTTCACATTCTTGTTGCTATCATCTTTTGTTCTTTTTCATATTGTTCGTCCTTCTTCTCTACTTTCTCATTCTTGTTGCTATCATTTTTTGTTCTTTTTCATATTGTTCTTCCTTCTTCTCTACTTTCTCATTCTTGTTGCTATCATTTTTTGTTCTTTTTCATATTGTTCTTCCTTCTTCTCTACTTTCTCATTCTTGTTGCTATCATTTTTTTGTTCTTTTTCATATTGTTCTTCCTTCTTCTCTACTTTCTCATTCTTGTTGCTATCATTTTTAGTTCTTTTTCATATTGTTCTTCCTTCTTCTCTACTTTCTCATTCTTGTTGCAATCATTTTTTTGTTCTTTTTCATATCGTTCATCCTTCTCTACTTTCTCATTCTTGTTGCAATCATTTTTTTGTTCTTTTTCATATTGTTCTTCCTTCTTCTCTACTTTCTCATTCTTGTTGCTATCATTTTTTTGTTCTTTTTCCTATTGTTCTTCCTTCTTCTCTACTTTCTCATTCTTGTTGCTATCATTTTTTTGTTCTTTTTCATATTGTTCGTCCTTCTTCTCTACTTTCTCATTCTTGTTGCTATCATTTTTTTGTTCTTTTTCATATTGTTCGTCCTTCTTCTCTACTTTCTCATTCTTGTTGCTATCATTTTTTTGTTCTTTTTCATATTGTTCGTCCTTCTTCTCTACTTTCTCATTCTTGTTGCTATCATCTTTTTGTTCTTTTTCATATTGTTTTTCCTTCTTTACTTTCTCATTATTGTTGCTATCATTTTTTTGTTCTTTTTCATATTGTTCTTCCTTCTTCTCTACTTTCTCATTCTTGTTGCAATCATTTTTTTGTTCTTTTTCATATTGTTCGTCCTTCTTCTCTACTTTCTCATTCTTGTTGCTATCATTTTTTTGTTCTTTTTCATATTGTTCTTCCTTCTTCTCTACTTTCTCATTCTTGTTGCAATCATTTTTTTGTTCTTTTTCATATTGTTCGTCCTTTTTCTCTACTTTCTCATTCTTGTTGCTATCATCTTTTTGTTCTTTTTCATATTGTTTTTCCTTCTTTACTTTCTCATTATTGTTGCTATCATTTTTCTTGTTCCTTTTCTTATTGTTCCTCTTTCTTTTCTACTTCCTCATTTTTATTGTAATTTTTTTTCTTGTTCTTTTTCTCATTATTCTTCCTTCTTTTTTACTTCTTATTTGTGTTGTTGTGCTTCTTAACTTCCTCATTATTTCTGTTAGGTGTGTACTTATTTAGAGGCAATACCATACATCATCTTGTCATTTGGAAATATGATTATTCTTTTTAAATATTGCAATTCAACAAATGCTTTTTTTTTTTCTTTTTTTTTTTTTACTTGTCTGTCTCATCACATAACTTAAGACCTATAGCCATCAAGTTTTCTATGATTAGTAATACGACTCCAGAGTATTATCTTAGCATATTGATTTTTGAAAATTCTAAAAAACAATTTTTTAGGTTTAATTTGGTTTGGTTTTATGGCGCACAATCATTGTAGGTTATTTAATACCTAATCTGGTTTATACATATATATTAGATATATATGATTTGTAAACATAAGTCAACAAAATTGAATAATTCCAAGTATTGCTATATATCATTAACAATTCAGTTAAACATCAATCATTTGTTTACACCCAGTTAAATGATAAAACAGTTCTATTTAAAGCAATTCAATTCAGCATAAGTCATTTGTTTGCACTCAGTTTAAATGTCAAACAGTTATATTGACCCATAGATAGGACCCTTTCAGGTGTTACCACTCCAGGCCAGAGTGGACTTGGGAGTGATGGCAATGATGAAAAGATAATCTGCATTCCTCAAGCTCTAGCATTACTGAAGCCTTACCCTCAGATAGTTTAATGTCATATCCAGGACATAGTCTTACCCCTCTGCAGAGATGCAGTCTGTATTCTACAGCCCCAGCCAAATGGGCTCCAATTTTTTTGTGCAAGTTTAAATAACACTGTAGGTAAAAACTTCCTCATCGGAAAAAGTTATGATTTTATTTTTGTCAGTCATCAGACAAATCAAGGCATAATAAACTTGTGTTGTTATATCTAGATTTGTATTATAAGTAGGAGCCATAAATGTTATCCTCTTAAAGATGTTTATTAGCTTGAGTTCCCATGATAGGATACTTTAGTGTTGCTTCCATAAAAGCTTAAGAGGTGGTCTTTCAGTCAATTAAGTTTTCAGTCCATATAAAACAATCATAAAATATTAGGAATTCTAGTCATGGTCATGAAAAAATACAATCAATACTGCATCTTTTTTCACCAGGGATTTGGAAGACACTAGTGTACACCTGGAACTTTCACCATTTTTTAATAAGACTATTGAGTACAAATTTGACAAAAACAGTTTATGGCTTTTTTTAATTAATCTTACTACATTATCTACAAACATGAACACATACATTTCCACTGTGTGTGTGTGTGTACCTCCCAGCCCCTCTGCTATAGGTCAATTTTTAAGCAGAGCACAGCTGGTTTGAATTGAAAGTTTTCCTTCTCCTTAACTGGTTGCCTAACTAGGTTAAAGAACTCATTCTGACCTACTATTTATCCATAGCTGTAAAAAGAGATGAATTTCCCAAAGGCATTAGAGCAAAGTGAAACAGAGTCTCGTCAATTCCATTTCATATGATGATAACCATTATATTAAGGTGTATATATGGTATACACAAATTCCATTTCCTATGACCATTATATTAAGGTGTATATATGGTATACACAAATTTCCAATTGCCAGGGCAGTAGGTCTCAGCCAATCAACATAACTGCACATTCAGATCCAAGTGATGGTAAAACCAGTTTTCCTGTGCAAGTAATATTACAGAGAAGACAATATTTCAAGATACCAGAATAAAAGAAAGGAATAAGATTTGGAGCTGAAATGATGGATTGTTTTTGGGGGGGGGGTTGTTTTTTTTAAAGATTTATCTCTAAGCTTTATGGCATGGACACTTGGAGGAAATCTGATCGCATTAAAGAAAAAGGGATAAAGAAAAAAGAGGAAGCAAGTAAGTTAAGACCAAATAATCAAATTCAGGAAGACAAAAAAGAAAAAAAAAAAAGAGGAAAAAGGAGAAAAAATTAACAAAAGGCCAAGTACTTATGAATGATGTGTAGAAGTAAAAAATCTTTAATACACAAACAAAAAATGAAAGATAATGCCCCAAGCAATAAATATGAAAGCCTGATTCTTCTCATCAATAATATATAGAGACACACAAAGGATCCCTACCCACAAACAATACCACACAGAAAATGTAGCAAAGAAATTTATAAAACCTATGAATTTTATCTAAAACTGATCTGTTGGAAAAAGTTAGAAAAATACCAACAGTTGTTTGAGAATGCTTTGTAAGCAGAATCATGTATACTTACTAAGTAATAACTCAGTGACTACTGTATTGAATTGTGGATTGAGAATGATGATTAAATTATAAGGGTCATGTTGGTAAGTTTCATTAAAAATCATTATCTTAATAGGTTATTTTAGTTGTTTTTTATGATGACTCAGGTCTTCAGTCTACAGGATATTGTTGGAATTCATTTGTAATACTAGTTAGCTGTGAGTAAATACTTGTTCGCGTAAAAAGCAATGCTACGACTTGAGGCAAGATTAGATAGAAATTGGGGCATTCCATTGCTTTCAAATGGCCAAGTCCATTCTCTGGACAGTGATTGGTTGCTGGTCCAGTGAATGGGTATATTAGTGTGTGTATATACACTGGCTTGCTTAAGATGTTACAGGCTCGGTATTGGGTTACTGCCCATTTTATTTTTTGTCTGCAAGCTGGGGCTGTTGAATCAGTAAGTGTTGTTCTTGTTGTTTATTTTGCATGTTTGAGTAGTGACTTCTACAGATGTGACACAAGGTCAATTTTTAAGCAGAATACAGCAAGTTTGAATTCAGAGTTTTCATTCTCTCAGACTTATTGCCTGAGGCTAAAGAAACCAGTCTCCCCTATAATTACCTATATTACCTATGGGGAAAAACAGATGGATTCATGCCTTTTCCAAGAACATTAGAACTAAGTGAAATGCAAACAACCTTATCCAGGACTGCCAATTCCATTTCCTACAAAGATAACCACTCCAACGAGTGCACAATAAAATCACAATCCAAATAAGTTACAATGAAAAATAAAAATGAAAAATACTAATCAGAATTAATAATTATGATAATAATGGCAAAAACCTCATCAAAGAGATAAACATGTAGGCTGTCCCCCTTGTAAGATACTCCGGACCATTCTTAAAGTTTTATTAAGAACGAACCTTAATAGATGGACCAGAGAATAAGAAAACTTGTGATAATGCATAAGGCCTTACATCCTAGAGATGTATGTGTCAAGAAAAAAAGGAGGAAGAGGACTAGGCAGCATTCGAGATAGAGAATTTACCCAATAATGAAAGGAGAGATAAATATCTAGACCTTGCTAGAAAACTAAAAAACAATGGAATGTGAAGGTGATACCAATTGTAATCATTGTATTTGGAACAATCCCCAAAGCATTGATAAAGATACAAGAAAACTTGGAAATCAGAGGACAAGTAGAAACCATGCAGACTACAGCATTAATAACATTGGCCAGAATACTGAGAAGAGCCCTGGAGACTTGAAGAGACTTGCTGTCACTCAAACTCCAGTGAAAAACCATGAATTAATACTGGTGTGAAAAACACTCAAAGGAGTGAAATAATAATAATAATGATAATAAAGGAAGAAATAAAGAAGACATCTCGGTCAAAGAATATAATGAAATAAGTAAATACAAAGACCTGGAAGTAAAAACTGAAAAAATGTGGCACCTTAAAACTACCAGTAATGCCAGTAATAGTGGGAGCCCTGGATATAATCAAGAAAAAGAAAGATAAACACATCAACAAGATACCTGGCAATCCTAGCCAAAATGAAATACAAAAATTGCACTTTGAGAAACTGCACACCTGCTTAGGAGAGTACTATGAATGTGATGGAAAAATATAATTCAAAAGAGGCAGCAAAAAACATGAATACATAAAATACATATAATGACTACCTTCCCCCACTCAAGGTCTTGGCTAAAGACCCAGTGAACCAAAGAAAACAAAAATAAAACTGAACATTAATAATAATAATAATAATATCAGAATGTTCCCCAAAGGTTTGATAAGAGGACAGGAAGAGTTAGAAATTGGAAGATGAATCAAGACAATCCAAATTACAGCATTATTAAGATTAGCCAGAATACTGGGAAGAGTTCTGGAGACTTGAAGAGAGTTGTTGTCACTCAGAATCCAGTGAAAGACCATCAGCTAATGCTTGTGAGAAAGACTTGCAAGGAATAAAATAATAAATAAAAAAATAATAATAAGCAGCTTTATCTAAAACAGAATTAAACAAAGATATTAATACTACTAGTTTAAAAACAGGAGCAGATATGGAGCAAAGAGATCAAGAAACAGAAAACCTGATGACTTTATAAACTTAAATTGATCTATAGAGCAAAAGTTCCTCATAACCCTGTTGAATAACTAGTATGTTTAACTAGGAATGACCAATACAAAAGGTGATGTGAGTTTAGGTCTCACGAATTCTCATCCTTGATTTTCAAAATGACTAAGTGACTAAAATAGTGACTAAAAATTTTAAAATGAAAGAAAATAGTAATTAAAATTGATGATGATGATGATGATAATGCCTGATAATGCTTCATCTAAAAATAAAAATAACTGAAATAAGAGGTTTTTTCCACAACCTTGTTGAAAGATCAATTAAATTTGTATTCCTCCACTTTAAAACCTGATGACCCAATACTTTTTTAAAAAGAAGTTATAAAAAAAGGTTAGTATAATTTTTCATTACTTTTAAGTAGTGTATATTGATTAAATTAAAAGTTATTAACCAAAAGTTAAAACTTTTGATTTTGCCATAAAAATATTAAAAATTTATTGAGTTTAGGCTTTTTAGTCAGCAATAATTTTCATTATGGCTGTTAGACATGAGATGTATTTTTACTCCTGATCTAGACAAGAATAGAGAAGAAAAGGAGAAAGAGAGATACTCCATTTATGTAGACTAACAATGACGGCAACAAAATAAGTTGACATCCCAAAAGATTAACCAAAGTTAAGCATCAAGGAGCCTGTTCAGTTCTAAACACATAAGAACAGGATGTATGGTAAGCAACCAAAAGCTTATGTGCCAGACTAAACAAAGTTTAGTAAATAACAAATTAAATTGATCTTAAATATTTACACACACACACACACACACACACATATTTAATTAAGCTTTTAAACAGCAGCTGAGTAACATCCGGGTACTCACAGGCTCTTGACTCGGCTATTGGCAAACATCTTTTATCTACAAATAGTTGCAGGACCAACTATCAAGATGACTGATTTTCTGTTCTGCATAGAGCCAGGAGTAAAATCCATTTGAACATCTTAGAGGCAATCTACATTTTTATAGATCGCCCTCTCTATGTAGACAGAGATCCAGTCATAACTTACATATTTCGGGAGACATATTAAAAGTAAGTAAAGTTGGCGACCATAGTCGAGGCTAACCCGAAGGCTCCCTTTTCGATAGCTACTACACCAAGGTGTACGGGAGGGCGCTACTCCTTCCCTGGATTGCTCCACTTTACCCTTGATCCGTACTTTATAATGCTGAGTGTTAAGCAAGGAGGCATCAAGTACCATTTTTTGAGTCTTTGGTATGACTCGACCTGGGATTGAACCCAGGTCTCCCGGGCCATTGGCGAACACTCTAACCGCTAGGCCAATGTCCGGAGACATATTAGGTGTGACATAATGTTTCCCCATTCTTTTTTTTGTCACATTTTGTCATCATTTTCCCTATTTGTATTACCCATTTTTAAACATTTCTCGGGTGGGATTGTATGAATAGTACCGGACAAAAGGGCCCTAGCATTCTTTTATTTTTTTTAAGAATAATTTGGTCTCCCTTATACAGATGATTTCCCTATTTGTTATATATATATATATATATTGATCTGAGATATTCATATATATTGACCCACACATGTATGATAATATACAAATAAATATATGAATGCAGCTAGGGACACTTTAAAATAATGCCAATATACCAGACTGATGACTATTCATTACTCCAAATAAAAGAAAGATCTTCATAGATTTAAAGCAATATTAAAACTTAGTCTAATTACATGTACACACAAACATGTACACAGATTGACTAGCTTAAAGACATCTATGTATAGAGACAAATATATTCTAACACCTTAAATCCACCTAATGTCCTCAAAAAAGTATATATGTATGAGCATATGTATCTGTATGCAAACATACACACATATATACACACACACACATATATATATATATATATATATATATATATATATATATACATACACACACATAAAACATTAAAAAATATTCTAACCCTAATTCCATCACATCAAAACAGAATGCTAACAATGGAAAAAGAATGCTTATAATCTTCACAAACAATTAACTTCAAAGGGACAATCACAGACACAAAGCCTGAAATTACATTCAGCCAAAATTCAAACACTGCCTGACAAGGACTGAAATGTTCAAAACACGTGCAGCATAAGTAAATGAAAAAATAAAAAACCTAAATACCAATTTTGAAATAATTTGCAGGACCTGTTCATTTTAATATATATATAAGCATAAATGTTCTTATATTTTCATAAAAATTATCAAAATTTGCATATATTATAGAATTATTTTTAAAAATCAGTAAATTTTTATATTATTCAAAGAGAGGTAGCCTAGTCAGCTGGGATGGTATAATATGCTGACTGCATCTCAACAGAAAGGGTTAGACCCTATCCCCAAAGAGTGTACTGGATATGACAATAACCTATATGATGTTGAGGCTCCATTCCTAGAGCTTTGAGAAATGTGGAGTACCTCTTCATTGTCATTTTTCCTAGGTTCACTCGGGCCTGGAGTGGCAGTACCTGTTAGCATCCCATCTACAAGTCAAATAGAACAGTTCAATGTTTTTCTTGGGATTTAATATTGAATAGAATTATCAATGTTAAATAGCAATACTTGAAACCATTTAACTGTGACCAAACAAATGAGCTCTGGTTTCTTTATAAATAATTTTACCCACAAACTATTTATTTACAAATCATATATATATATATATATATATATATATATATATATATATAAACAGGATTTGACATCAAATAACAAGAGTTGATATGCCATAAAACACAACCAATTCTTCATTAAAGAAGTCTGGGTTGTCACAAAAGATTTTTGTTAAGAACTCAAATTGTCAACTTATATATAAAACACAGAATGAGATATGTCAGTCAGGTAATCATGTAAATCTACAGAGAAATTCCAATGAAAAGAAATTTTAGAAATTCTAATATATTAGACTTTTTTATATAACTAGGTATACTACATTCCCTATTTCAATTTTCTTTTTTTGATAAGAGCCCCTACCATCTTTCCCCAATACTTTTTAACAGTAAAACTTTCCATTAGGTCCACATCAAACCATTTGACCATCTATAGAGGACAGACAAACTCTTCTCAATTATTAATATAGATTTGAATAAATAGATATAAAAGGAAAAAAAAAACATTATAAAAATGTCTGTGTGTGTGTACTCTGATTAACTTTGTCAGTATGAAGAAGCTGATGTAAAACTCAATATCACTTGACCTGTTTTTTCTTTCTTGGCTACATTAAACTTGTTATTTCCTTGTTGTACTAAGCACAAATTTTGGTAATTTTTCTGATCAAGAATTTTTTTTTAGATAAACTCCTTTTTTTCTTTAAAAAATGTCAATGAAATTGTATAAATGCAGCCATGGCAAAACAAAAGTTCTGGCATAAAAAAAAAACATTCTTTGAAGAACAATTCCAATTTGACTGGTTTGGTGGCATATCAACTCTTGTAAGTTATTTAATGCCAAATCCTGTATATATATATATATATATATATATATATATATACACACACACACACACACATATATATGATTTGTAAGTGAAGAGTTTATTGGGATCATTATTTTTGAATAAGCCAGAGCTCATTTGTTTGCACACAGTTAAATGGTTTTAAGTAATTTTATCTAACATAAATAATTCTGTTTGATATAAATAAGATTGAACAATTCTGTTTGACCCATACATATGACCCTTACATGTACCATCACTCTGGGTCAGAATGGTCTTGAGAGTAATGGTAAAGAGGGGATATTCAACATTCCCTAGACTCAAAGACTGGAGTCTCATCATCAGATGTGGTTTAATATCAAACCCAAAAGACATAAGATGATTTCATGTATTGCAATCTAACACTA
This sequence comes from Sepioteuthis lessoniana, assembly GCA_963585895.1. NCBI lineage: Eukaryota > Metazoa > Mollusca > Cephalopoda > Myopsida > Loliginidae > Sepioteuthis > Sepioteuthis lessoniana. The sequence continues at coordinate 80,353 of CAUZXS010000399.1, forward strand.
ATAATTCTATTCAACATTATTCATTCATTTGTACAATTAAATTCTCATATGAACACAATGCAATGAGGAAATGACAGAAGTTCCATGTGAGAAGACAAACCTAGAAAAATAGAGTCAAATGGCAGTAAAGCTTGTGTCTGCTTATTCATATAAAAAAGTTACTTTTTCAGCATATATATATATATATATATATATATATATATATATATATATAACCCAAATGATCTACAACAGAGATTAATGGCTTTTATTTCAAATTATTCTCATCATTCTAAAGTATTTATAGTGTATCAACATCACTGACTTTAATCAGTTCTTTTCTTTTAATAATTTCAGAGCATATTCAACCAAATTTACCAACAGATATTATTTACCTATAAGGATAATGATTAGAGTTAGGGTTTAGACATAATGGGGATGCAAGAGGCTCTTAAAAATATAAAATTTTTAGTAGCAAATCACAAGAACATTAAATTCTAATTCTTAAAGAGTTAAAACTTTTTATTTAAATGATGCCTTAAGTGAAAATGATCAAGTAGGAAGTAATCCTAAAATAATTATTCCATGTGAACAATTTCTTCTTGGTAGGTTATCACTATCATCAAACTTTAAAAAAATACCTTCCATAAATAGTGAGGAGTTACTACCAATTACTACATAATGTTCTTCCATACTTCATATTCTATTCTTAAATATACACAGACCATTATCATCCAGTGAAAGTTCTTGTTCAGTCTGTGAAAAGCAGATTCATTATTTTTTTATGGCAAAAAGGAAAATGATTATACTCTTTAATTTAAAGATTGAGTGAAGATGTTAACTATTCAATGAAAAATAAAAATTATGTGCCAATATTATATAGATTACCTTAACTATTGGGAATACCATAGCTTAATCAAAAACAATCAAGGATTAAAGATCAATATGACATTTTTAATGCTTTATTGTATATATAATCTCAGCGGCAACTCTAAGTCATCAATGTTACACAGGCTCATATTTTTAACATAATTTACTATATGTACAGGATGTGGCAGAAATATCTCTCACATTTTAAATTGTCACCTATGAGGTGCAAGAGAACGTAAGCAACTGGTAATGGTAGCTCCATCTAGCTAATGTCTTACCATTTTGTTTTTTTTTTTTTTTTCAGATATGATCGGTTTAGATCATGGCTTGGACTGGTGCACTCGTACATTTGCTGTTGAATCATTTTTTAAAGACTGATGTATCTTTTAGTGCTCATTTCATGTTATACAGGAATGATGCTGTTCTGGATAGAAAATTGATATTGCTTTGAGTTGAAAATTCTATCTTGAGTAATATCATTCTAATGTAACAAAAATAATTTCGGATAAAATTTAAGAGGGAAAATATATTCTTTGAAAAATGGTTGTAAAATAGATTTAAGATTTTTCAAGATTATTTTTATTATTTCAGCCAGAAATCTATTCATCTGAGTCATATTCTAAGAAGATTTTGCTTGCTTTTTTAAGGCTGATTTTCATGGACCCAATATAACCACATTTCTTTTCTTCATGTAATATTATAATGAACACTGCCATCAAAATTTATTTCAATCAACATTTTAAGACATGAAAATAAAACAAAGCAATGAAAGTTAGTGAGTTAAAATAATTATTTATGATGGTTAAAGTTAGCCCTACCTATGCAATTACCACTGATATATTTCAATCTTTATATCTAATCTATAATTCTGTGTGAAAAAAACCCAGATTGTACAATTTGAAAATTCTCCAAACTGATATCTGGGAAAAAAAATTCAGTAAAAAAAAAAAAAAAAAAAAAAAGAAAGAAAGAAAAGACAAAAAAACACATGCACTACTTGAAAATAATCAAACACCACGTATGCCTAGTCAAAAGAAAAAACCCCGACAGAATTACCTAAGCTAAAACATGATAAAGTGCTCAATATATTAGATAGAACTAATATTATGAAAATAATTCCTACATGGCCAAGAATGAGTCTACCAAGGTTTCAGCAAACAGCTCTTCAAGGTTGCACTGGCCAGTGCAAATCCTGAAGAGCTGTTTGCTGAAACCTTAGTAGACTTAATAGATAATACCAAACATTATTCATTTTAATTGTAGGATGTTCAACAAGAAATAATAAAATCCTGACCTTTTTGGTTTAGGCAACAATTAACTTTCTTTGAAAAGAATTACCAGAAATATAAATATGAGGATCATTAAATAAGTTTCCAGACTTTTTTTTCGTACGGGCACTTTTATTGATAGTACACACATGAAACTCTAGTCCCCTTCAAAGTAATCTCCTCCGACTGCAAAGCACTTATGCCATTCCAACAACTTCTGGAAGGCCCCATGGAAGTCCTCTTGTGTGAGTGTGTCAATGACCTTCCTCACAGCCTCTTTCATCTCCTCAATTCTCTCATAACGACAGCCTATGAGCTTAGGGAATAACCAAAAGTCACAGGGAGCAAGGTCTGGACTATAGGGAGGCTGAGGAACTGTCTTGACACCCATCTTGGTCAAATAGTCTGTGATAAGGATGGAGTTGTGGACTGGTGTATTGTCCTGGTGGAAATGCCACTGAGCCGATTTGAAGAGTGTTAGCCTCTTCCCTAGGAATCTCTTCCTGAACTCCCTTAAAACCTCAACATAGTATTCCTTGTTGACTGTCTATCCAGTGGGAACCCAGTGCATGTGGATCATGCCAGTGCTGTCAAAAAAAAGGGATCATCACAAGTTTATGGGTGGATTTGCTCTGTCTGGCCTTCTTGGGTCTGGGAGAGCCAGCATGCTTCCACTGGGAACTCTGTTGCTTGGTCTCTGGGTCATAGCAGTAGATCCAGCTTTCATCGCATGGCATTTTTCCAAGTTTAAAACAGAATTTTATTGCATATTGTTCTTCTAAAGTCCAGATTGCATTTTTGAAATTCACCATCTGTGACAATCAGGCTTTAGTGGGGTGTATTCCAATTCCTGCTGTAGCTGTTCGTTTGAACCTGGAATCATAAAAATTGGTCAATCATCTCATAAGATGTATAGCAATAACATACTGAATTTTCAAGAGTCTACAACAATTCTAAATGCCCGTAAAAAAAAAAAGTCTGGAAACCTATTGAATGCACCACGTAATTTTTAAAGGTGAATAAATATATGTAACAAAAAATATATAAAATTAAACACTTTGCTTGCAACAACTATATAAAAATGTTATATAAACTATTGTATATTTGGCAGTATAAAAATGATATAAAGAATGAAATATTTTGCATGTATTGACTACATAAAAACATTTTATAAAATATATAAATATATGTGATAGTATGAAAATTATATAGAGGATAAAACAATCCATATGTAATGACTATATGAAAATGTAATGTAAAGTATGATATAAATATATGTGATAGTATGAATTTGATATATATATAACAAAGCACTTTACATGTAACGACAACCTCTTGAAAATGTCTAGCCAACTGTTTGTTGTCAGTCAGATTCTGAGAAGACCGATTTCCTCAAGAAGTCTTAACAGAGTGGAATCAATTACTTAAGCCGCTGATAACTAAAATGAGATTTCTGAGTGCCATAGGCAAAAACCTGCTAATAAATTAACATCGGAATTCTGAATGGAAATATTTCTTGAATTGGCAAAAATTGTTCCAATGCAAAAAAAAAAAAAAAAAAAAAAAAAAAATATTAAAACAAGCACATTAAAAATTGTTTCTGGTTGAAATTTTTAAAAATGTTATCAATTTCAAAAAGCATTTCATTGTTCAGAATGTTTAATATTTAAATTTTTGTTTCTTGTTAAAAGCTTTCAATTGTAAGAAACTGACTAAGCAAGTTTTGTTAGAAAAATAGAAGATAAGTTATATCAGGTCATTGTCCAAGTAGGTAGCCTGTTTGCAAATGGTCCAGGAGATCAAGGTTCAATCCCAAGGTCGTGTCATACTAAAGACTTTAAAAATGGTACTTGATATCTCCTTGCTTAACACGCAGCAATATAAGGTACATATCAAGGGTAAAGTGGAGCAATCCAAGGAAAGGAGTAGTGTTCTCCCCTACACCTTGGTGCAGTAGCTATTGAAAAGGGAGCTTTTTGGTCACCAACTTTACTAACATCAGGTCAGTAGTGATTGTATAATAAAGAAAACAACATCATCACCAGCAACTGCCATTTTGAATCCACTGCTGAACAAGGGCCTTTTCTAATTCTTTCCATAATGACCTTGACTGTGCTAACTTCAATCAACTTCACTATCTTATTCTATCTTCTGTCAGGTCTTTTCCTGTTATTTCTTGGGCACCGTTCTATTAATATCTTTTACTATCAGTTATCCGTCTTTCTAGCAATGGGATTTTATATATTGGTCTCATTATAGACTAATGACAAATTCTGTTATAGTTACAAGGCATTAGTACCACTTTAAGCAAGAAAGTAACTCAATAGAATAAACTACAATGTCTACTCTCTCTTTTATAAGCTTTTACTTTCTTCTTTTTTCTATATTACTATAACATTCTTGCTCTTTGCTTTCTTCTTCCAATGCTTTCTTTCTTCTGTTTACTTGAATGATTTGAAAGTATTTTAGTTGACCAATATTCTTGCATTCTCAACTCACCAATATAACTGATGCCACCGACAAGTAGAAGTACCAATCCACACATAACTAATCTCATCATTTATGGTAGAGGTGGTTGTGGTGGGGGTAATAGTCAATCAGTCAATCAATTGAGCTTGCTTGGGTACAAACAATTGACTTCCACTGTTTTTGGTTCTCCTTAAGCACTGGTAATTCATCATGCTTAGTGATTGAGTCAGTTTTAGGGATGTCAATGTAGCCATTAGCTAGTCTTCCCCAGAATCTTTTCCAGTATTTCAGCTCCCATAGAATTGTTTTCTATGCATCTTCATCCTTGTCTTGGTAGCAGTAAACTGCAAATTGCATCTTCTTTGCCCTGATAGCATTCAAGAGAGATGGTAATAATAATAATGATGATAATACCTCAAGTTGGTTATATTCTATAGCATTTTTATATAGGTTATTTAATGCCAAATCCAGTTCATATATATATATATATATATATATATATATATATATATATATATAGGATTTGTAAATTACTAGTTTGTTGGAAATATTATTGTTAAACAAGCTTGAGCTCATTTATTTGCATACTATTAAATGGTTTCAAGTATTGCAATCTAACACTAATAGTTCTATTTGCAGAGTTAAATGGTTTCAAATATTACTATTTAACATTAACAATTCTATTTATCAAGTATTCTTATTTAATGTAATACTAATCATTTATTTGCACACAGTTAAATGGTTTCAAGTATTGCTATTTAACTCTAATAATTCTATTCAATATTATTTATTCATTTGCACACAGTTAAATGGTTCCAAGTATTGCTATGTAATACTAATAATTCAATTTAACATCAGTCATTTGTTTACACACAGTTATATGGTTTCAAGTTTAATAAAGGATTGAATATTTCTATTTGATTCACAGATGGAACCCTAACAGGTACTACCTCTCAAGGTTAGCGTGGATCTGAGAGTAATGGCAATGAATGGAAGAACTTGACATTTTGTGGATTTTTCTGTTCCAGTCACCCACTGATTGAAAATAAAAGAAAATGAAAAGATAAACAAATTCTTGTATTCAAAAGGTGAAAAACATAGAACATGAGGGTGGCTGTGATACCAATTTTAGATGACACATTTGAAACAGACATAGAAAGGAGACTGAAGGAACTGGAGATCAGGGGAAGAATTGAAATCAGCTGGAATACTTAAGACTCCTGGAGAAATGAGGAGACATGTTGTCACTCAGACTGGAGTTAAAACTGGTGTAAAAAATACACAAGGAGAAAAATAAAAATCTTATTATAAATCACAAAATGTCCGTCTATCTATACAACTATAGCTCCACTATTTTTGGCCCAAATTTAACCAAACTTTCAAAAATGGTTAAGGTTATTCCTAAAAAGATTTTAAACTATATTTGTTGGTTGGTTGTTAGGGTTTTACGGCATATCAACCTTTTTAGGGTATTTAATGCCAAATCAATTTTTATGTAAACAATCAGTTCTATTTCAAACAATTCAGTTTAGCATGAGTACAGTTTAATTGTCAAAAACATTTCTATTTCAAGCTATTCAGTTTATTCAAACAGAGCTAATTCAGTTTAGTATAAGTACAGATTTTGTTTATACACAGTTAAATGTCAAAACAGTTCTATATTAAACAAATCAGTTTAGTGTAAGTTCAAAAATTGTTCCATTTCAAACAATTCAGTTTAGCATAAGCACACAGTTTAAATGTAAGTACAGTTTAATTGTCAAAAACATTTCTATTTCAAGCTATTCAGTTTAATCAAACAATTCAGTTTAGCATAAATAGGTTGATAGGGCCCTATCAGATACTACCATGCCGGGCCAGAGTGGACCTGGGAGCAATGGCAATGAAGGGGTGCTCCGCATTCCCCAAAGCCCCAGTATTACTGGAACCTCACCATCAGATTGTTTAATGTCATATCCAGGACACTCATTGGGGGAGGGTCTTACCCCTCTGCAGAGGTGCAGTCAGTGTATTCTACAGCCCCCTAGCCGATTGGGCAAACTATATTTATCCAAAATCATTTGATTTTTTTTACTCACAAAAATGAAACTACTTCTTATGTGAATGAAACATTTAGTAGTTCCAAAGTTAACAATATGATTTGCAAATAGATGCCTGATATTCAAAGAGAACTGACACCATTTTCAAAGCTTTAACTATAATTTCTTTAACCAATAGGAAAGTAACAATTAATCTCTTTATTTAATTTATTATATTCAATATTTATTTTCCTTTTATATTAAATCATCATCATCATCATCATCATGTCACGCTGCGAGCACAGATCTCCCTGACCCTCTCTTGCCACCAGTTTATATTAAATAGTATAAAGTATTCACTCTAAAAAAATAGAAAAAAAAAAAAAACAAATAACATAAACTAACATTTCTGTCAAATTTAAATACATTTCATTTACCCAATTTATTTTTTTATTATATTACAATTTTACATTTTTAAAACTTTTATGTATTACTATTATATAGATCCCAGGACAAAAATATAAAACCACCTGTAAAAATAAAGAAAAAGATATTGTTTACAATTTTTAAATAATGAAAATCAGATATATGAAAGATAAGGCACAAAGACAAACTTAAAATATGAAGAAATTTCAATTCATTTTTTTATACGGATGTTAGCATTTATGCTTAATTTTAAAATTTTGTATTGATATTAATATAAGACCAATGAGCAGAAGTATACATTATAAATACAAATTTTTATCTAATATTTTCTAGATCTGCTATTAGCTTTGATAACCTCAAAAATTCGGCTAGGCATACTATCAACTAGTTTTTGAAGTGGAACCAAACATTTTTTCCCATGCATCTGAGATTGCATCTTTGAGTTCAGAAATTACTGAGTAAGGTCTATCTCCTTCATAAACTTTTGCAATAATCAATCCCCACAAATTTTCTATTGGACTGAGGTCTGGAAAGCATGCTGGGTGGTCAAGAAGTCTTATTTTTTGTTCAAGAAAGTACTTCTTTGTTATTGATGCATTGTGGATAGCAGCATTATCTTGCTGAAAAATCCATTCTTCTCCATGTAGACAATGCTCTTCTTGTGCAAGAAATAAATCATTTAGCATCTTCACATAGTCTGCAGCTTTTTGTTGACCACTGACAAATTGTAGTTTAAGTTTTTCTAAAGATGAGAAGGTCCCCCCCAAGATCATAAGAGATCCTCCTCCACTATGCCTTATTGAGTAATTCTCTTCTGGAAAATTTTTTGCGTGCCAGTACTTCTAAAAGTCATCTGGACCATCTAAATTGAATTTCTTTCCATCTGAGAAAACAACATTTTACCGTTCTTTAGCACTCAAGTTTTGATATTGATGAGCATATTCCAGTTGTTTCTCTTTGCGCTTCATAGTTAACCTTGGATGATGAATTCTTTTCTTATGCTTAATTTTTTCATTGTTTAAATACCTTCTAATTGTTTCGATACTACAAGGAATATCCACTAGAAATTTCTATATTTTTAATGTTTAAAAAGTTTTCTTTTTTACTTTGCAAACAATTCTTCTCTTGAATTGTGGTGATAATTTTTCTGGCCTGCCAGTCGGTTTTCTTGTTCCATACTTATTTGGACTTTTCAAGTAATTGCAGATAATGGTTTTACTGAGTCCTAAAACCTTCGAAATTTCTGAGATTTTCCAACTCTTTTTCAGAGCTGTAATCTTGCCTTTCTCAAATTCAGATAATTTAGTTCCTTTAGGCATTTATGTTTTTAGTATTTTAAGTATTATAGTTTTAATAGCTTTTATATTACATAGACTATATATAATAAATTTTTCAATTAAATCAAGTCCTTTTTTCTTTGGTTTTTATTGATGATATTTATGTTAAAAATGAATTTTAAAAATTTAGCAAAATTTCTTATTTTAAATTTAAATATTTCTTAACCTTATTTTTCATATATCTGATTTTCATAATTTAAAATTTGTAAACAATATCTTCTTTTTCATTTTTGAGGGTGGTCTTATATTTTTGTCCAAGGGTGTATTACCTTTCTGAATTTTTGTTTCAATCAACACAGGAGTAACTTTTAATCAAACAAATACATAACAAGCAATTTTGTCTATCCTAAGGTTCTTTTTTCATGAACATATTTGTAATAATAGATTTTGAAAGGAAGAGGCATATTATGTATAAATGGATAAAAGATTTTTAATGCAAAGTACTTCATAAATGTCAATGACCATCTTAATACAAGTTTTAATTGTAGTAAATTACTATTTGAAGAAAATAACTAATACACATAATGAACATTACATCAGTACAAAAAAAAGGAGCTTCTTTAAATATATTAATTATATACTGATTGGATAATTTGAAGTTAGACAAAAATATGCAATTCGATTTATTTTTTCATAAAACAGAAAAAAAATTCTAAATTTTATATGCTCAGAGGATTTAAGAGTGAATAATACTGAATATTATATCCAGGGTTAATTCAAGAATCCAATTCCATTTTTAATCAGCTGTCTATATTCAAAGAATCTAATCCATTAGATTAATGAAATTAACTTAATCTTTTCTTGAAAATTATACCAACAATAATTATTAAAGACTTAGATACTTTTAAAAAAGTGTATATTTTTGTATTTCATTAAAATTCCTTTTTACTTTGTCATACAAATACCATTAATTTTTTATAAGTATTCACTGACAGAATCGACATTTTAAAATTGAAAATTTGATTAAATAAACTTAATTTTTATGACTCAAAACAGATAAAAATAAGCATTATTTTTCTACTTTGCTCACATTTTATGACAAAGGAACATTTACATATATATAAAAATGTGTGTATGTGTGTGCGTACACACATTTTTCAGTGCTGTCTTCTCTGGGGCAAATAGTAATTTATTAAGAACAGCTAGAAGCATGATAAGCATAAAAGGTTATCATTGTAGGAAATAGACTAAATGAACTGAATTCAAGTTCAGGACAAGGCGGTCTGAATTGCATTTTACACTGATGCCCTCAGGAAAACTGAATCCATCTCTTCTTCCCTCAGTTATGAATAGAACAGACTAGGTTCTCTTGACTTGGTATGGCAACTAGAGCAAAAGAAGAAAAATCTGAATTCAAACAAGTTGTATTTCACTTAAAAATGGACTGCATTACATCCTGCCTATGGCAGTGGGCTTGGGCAAATACATATTGAGTATAGCCAAGATTTGGCACAAGATCATCAATATGAGACCCCCCAATGAGTATTGAAGTCAATAATCATTAATAGTTAATTTGTGGGACAAACTTACTGATCATTACACTGAGATGAGGTCAGACAACTATGAAGTTCCCAGTAAAAATCAAAATCAATGTTCTACTAGTTTAGATCGCTAACCATTACTCGACATGAAGCACCTGATAAATGATTTGTGATTCTGAATTGAACTTTGATGGTAAAAACAGCTTTATATCAAATAATTCTGCATACCTAAAATTGGTATTAATAATTACTATTTAAAATACAAATAAAAAATGATATTCACAAATATCAATAAACAATACACACATAAAAAAGCAATATACATAAGTACCATTCATTTAAAGGATCCAAAGATGGCTGTTATTCACAATATTAATTCACTCCATATTTATAGAATTTATATAATAATTATTTGAAAAATAACTGGATTGAAATAGAAATAAAATATCAACAGACTTTTAAACATGTTTTTAAAAAGCATCAGCCTAAGAGAACAGAACTCTTTTCAAAACTATTATCTTCAGGAGATTTAGAAAAAAAATCTACACCTGGAGTTATTTCCCTTGATCAGACATTTACGCGGAGAAATTGGGTCATTATTATTATTAAACTGAAAAACTGGATTGAAAATGACTTTATTCTTTAAGTGCATTTTAACAGTATTTCACTAATAAAACAATGCAATATAGGAAATCAGAGAGAGGACTAAGTGCTAGAAGGTACCTATCACATTTCTGACACAGAAGAACTTTTTAAATACAAATAAAAGAGGGAGAATAGAAAAATAATCAAGATTAGAAAAAGTCTCAGATTTGAAATCAGAGTGCCCACAAAATCTGGGGCCTGGAAGGAAAACAAATTAGGTGAGGCATAGTCCAAAAATGAACTTCAGAGTCATGCTCCTGTTTTATGACATTTGCAGCCAGTTGAATTTAGCAACTCTCCTTCTCCCTACCTTTTCCAAGGTCTTTGCATTCTGATTCAGAACCTCTCCTCTACCCTCACAAAACTGTAGCACCCAAAGTTTTAACACTTTTAATGAATAGAAACTTTGAACCATAATTGTATACCTCTACTAAAGTGTATATAAACAAAACTGTTTTCTTTTACCTGATTATTACAATAATCTTTTTATTATGATATATTTTTCTCAATGTAATATCTAAATAAATCAGATAATGTATTTTAAAAGATAATATACTTTAAAAGGTATCAAAATTCCAGTGTCCTAGGGTACCATAAATCTGGTTCTAACTATTCATTTAAATTCCAAGTCTTCAAAGATGGTGACCCAAAATAGATGGCAAAAAAACAAGGTTATAAATAATGATAAAGATGATCATAAAGAAATACTTATCAAAATAACTGGTTGGACCAATGAAAATTCCATGGATTGGTTGGTTGGTTGGCTTTTTATGGTATATCACTCTCATGTAGGTTATTTCATGCCAAATCCTTTTTACTCACACACACACACACACACACACATATACATGATAGAAATATGTGGAAAGTTGGATAAATCAAACACTTAAATCCAATTTAGATGCAGGATATTTTCTTCCTAAGTCCTTTGGAATAAAAAGAACAAAATATCACACATCTAAATCAGATCTAACTGTTTGATTTATTCAACTTTCCACATATTCTTATCATACTGTCAGATTCACCACAATCTATCATTTCACACACACACACACACTTATATATATATATATATATATATATATATATATATGTGTATATATAAAATATACAAATTACTTGTATTAAGAATAATTATTTGAAGCTCTAATTGTTTGCAAAGAATTATGGCTGCTTGAAATCATATAACTGCTTGCAAAAAAAAAAATAGGAATGACTTAGTGTTGAGATAAGGTAAAAAAAAAAACTAACAACAGCAACTTTACTATCTGGTTCAGCCTGTATTAATTGTTTGCATGTGTCACATGGGGAAAAGGGAAAATAATTTGAAAACAATAACTTTTAAGTCTTCTAATTAACAATTTAAATCCTCTCTTTCTCCACACCTTTTCTTCCTTCTTCCATAACTTCTTTTTCTCCATGCTAGCATATTCAAAACTTGTTAACTCTCTCTCTGATTTTGTTAAAGCATTTAGTTTAACAAAAGCAGTCAACACTACATGTATATTCATAACTGAAAGTGTAGACACACAATTAAAGAAGTATAAATATTCATCAAACTTTAATAAATGTTGAAATTTACTCTGTAAAGTTAATTTTCTTAATCACAAAAAAAAAAAAAAAAAAAAAAAAAAATTTTTCAAAGTCAGTTAACTCTTTACCTACTGACTGAATGGGTATCAAATCCAACACTACAACCAGTTTAAAAACCATTCTCTACATCCTTTGCATGCCAGAAAAATAGAATTATTGATAATGCAATTGTAGTTTCATTGATGATAGTTATAGTAGATCTCTTTTCCATAGATTTTATAACAAAGGTATAAAAGTGAGTATACTCATGATTGATAGGCAAGAGGTTAAACAGATGATAAAGATTATGTTTTACTCTTTGAGAAGAAATCAAAATACTCATACCTCAAGAAACATACAAATTTAAGATAACAAAATAATGGTCTTCACTTTCATATAATTCATACTCGTAAAATACAAGTGCCTTAATTTTTCAACAGAGTACTACTGAATTAAATTCAGATTTTTTGTTTTCCTTCTAGATCGATTACTTTACCAAGGCTAAATACCTAGTTTGCCCTACTATAGATTCATACCCCTTGCCAAGAGTTTTAGCACTATTTGTATATCAAATATTAAAAAGCAAAGATGTTAATCACAGCTGTCAATTTTTATGACCATCAAGTGAAAGTTTAACGAGATAACAGATATGAGTTTGAAATAGAAAACTTTCATTATCACCTGATCATCATGTAAACATGAAACTGTCAGCTTCAATTAGAAACCAAACCATTTTATAATGATTGGATTCTTCATTAAAAAAACTACCAATTTTCCTCATTTATATATATATATATATATACATATATATATATATATATATATAAATGAGGAAAATTGGTAGTTTTTTTAATGAAGAATCCAATCAAATGAGGAAAATTGGTAGTTTTTTTAATGAAGAATCCAATCATTATAAAATGGTTTGGTTTCTTTGTTCAATAACATATCAACCTTTGTGGGTTATTTAATGCCAAATCTAACTGAAGTGATACTGTTTAACCCATAGCTGAGGGGAGATAAGGAGGTTCATACCTTTCCCAAGGGTATTAGTTTGAAAGTGAAGGTAATTGTGTGACTGGAGTTTGAACTCACTCACTTCAAAAGGTTGTAGTCCAATACTTCTTCCAATACACAATGGAGACTCCTGCCATTATAAATTGTTTCATACTAATGAAATATTCAGTAACAACTGTTTGTAGCCTTTCTTAAAAAAATAAAAAAAATCCCTGACTTATCTATGCATAAGACTTTTCTAAATCACCAGAATATACGATTACAAAGAGAAGGGTGAATTAAAGTAAGAAGGAAATCTGTTGTTATGGTAACACAAGACATACAAATTCTTTCATCATAGATTTTCTGTTATTCTAAACTTGAAAAATACAACACCATAATCTTTTTGCATTTGAAATAATTCTGAGCTAGCAGATTATTTTTACCTCTCTCGTAAACAGATAAGGATTTATAGAAGATGAGAGGATATAGCATAAAAAAAACAACTTATTGCTGTTAATAACTTCCCTTTTCCATGATAATAGAATTATACAATATTCTAAAGGACCAACATGTAGGATGAGAGCATGGTACAAAGAAAGATTGGAATATAAAACAAGAACTGGGAGGTACATTACATAAAATGTACCAAAGTCTATAGAACAGCAACAAAAAAAAAAAAAATCAAATGTGGATTATGACTTATCCAAAATTAACCTCAATTTAACCTTAGAATTTTGCACTCTTTTCATAGATAAAGCAACCTTTAAACAGGTTACTGAGATTATGTATATATATATATATATATATATATATATATGAACTGTAATTCTACATTTGCTGTTCTGTAACTTCGAGAAAAGCATGTAAAAAGTCATCTGATGAGACAGAGAGTATCGTAATATTCTCCGTCGAAATAAATTTATAATGACGACTTAACCAAGTTTTGAGTTTCCATCCGATAACAGTATATATATATATATATATATATATATATATTAGAGAGAGAAAGAGAGAGACATACTCACAGGGTGTTTCAGAAAAACATATCATTTCATAAACTAATAATTTCTCTAATTCTTATTCAAATGATCTCAAATTTTCACAGTATGTGTAGAAACAAAAACAAAAAAAAAAAATTCTATGTTTAATGCTTTGTGTATTTTTTTTTCCCTTTCAGCTATATAAATACCATTCACTAAAAAATGAAAGGTGTTAAACATTAAACATAAAAAGTTTCTACACTTACTGTTAAAATTTGAAATCATTTAAATAAGAAATAGTCAATTAATTAGATCATGAAATGATATCAATTTTTCTGAACCACTCTGTACATCTCAAATGATATTAAATTTTTGGAAATACCTTTTATATAATAATGTCAATTAAAATATAAGCAATCACTTAGAATAGAATAGTTACTAGGGTTTCAAAGACAATCTTCAGACAGGGCAATCAGGCAAAATTAGTGTAAGTATATAGGCACTCCAGGAAATACTTCAAAGCTTTTCCTTGAGGGTCTATATAGTTACCATCATTTTCATCCAGCTTCCTGGTCTGAAAATTGGTTTTGGTATGAAACTGGAGTAACCACACTCACTCATAAGTGAGTGCTTATATTTTTCATAGAATTTTGACTGCTCTACTTTTAAATATTAACACCTCCTCTGTCTTCAATACCAAAATTTTGCACTTGTGTCTTCATAGTGTGTGTGTGTGTATATATATATATATATATATATACACACACACACACTAATAAGTCTTGTTGAAAGTGTCAAAGAATGACTTATTTTGTTATATTCAATTCCTTTTCTTTTTTTTTCAAGGAAACATATTTTAAGCTCAAAGGAGTGTGAGAATTCTATTTTTTTTGGGGGGGAGGGTGTTCAAGTGCTTTTGACCAATCTCTGGTTATTGTTAAAGACCAAAGTAAAGAATGAGATATAGGTGTCATTTTCTTCATATAAAACTTCTGTATGTGTGTGTGTGTGTGTGAAGACAATATAATGTCTTAATATATTATATGAATGACGTAATTGCAGAATTATTTAAATACTGCCATTACTTTTAATAGCATAATGCTGCAGTCAGAAATTAGAACAAATAAACACACTATAGCAATAATTTAGTGAGGTTAGTTTTGTATAAGATCAGAAGTAAGGGAGCAATTAGTAAGATTCATACTTACTAGAAGTTATTTACTAAACTCAGCTTAGTTTGGCACATGGTCAGAAATATGGGGGCACTCAGTAAGAACCATATGCATAAATTGTTATTTATTAATCTTAGTTTAGTTTTGCACAAGATCAGATGTATTAGTGCACCCAGTGAAAATTCAACTTACTTATTGTCATTAATAAAGATAAGCTTAGTTTTACAGAAGAGCAGAAGTATAGGGGTACTCAGTGAGAACCTTAATCACTAGTAGTCATTTACTAAGCTTAGCTTAGTTTCACATAAGGTTAGAGGCACTCAGTGAGAATCATACACACTAGTAATTATTTACAATGCTTTGATTACTTTTGCACAAAGTCAGAAATATAGAGCACCCAGTGAGAATCAAACTCAGTAGTAATGGTCTACTAACATACTTGATACCTTTATATCACATGAGGTATCTATATAAACAGGATAGAATGAACTTGAACAACACAAATACCTGCTGGGCTAAGGGACTTAACTTTTAACCTGTATAAATCAAATTATTAAAAAAAGAAAAAGTTTAATGATGATAAATTAAGAGTAAGATAAAATAAAGAGGATGATTATTGAAATGAGTGTCATTCTCAGGAGTAATATAAATCCTAAGAAACAACTATCAAAAGTGTTGAACTAGATTATATATTGTACTCTACAAAAATCAGTATTCAACCTTAATTGATTTGACAAGGAAGAGAATATTGTGCAGACAAGAAAGAGTGAAACAGTTTTATAGCAAGCAAGAAAGTAAGCAGCTACACTGTCATAGCCACTGCTGCTGCTAGTGATAATGATTATATATATATATATATATATATATATATATATATATATATATATATATATTATACTGTTGCTATTACTACTACTACTACATTTACAGCTGTTGCAGGAATGAAACAGGAAATTGTATTTATTGGTCAAATGTCGGCAGTTGCAACAGTATGCAAAATAGTATCACATGTAAAAAGACTTCAATCATTATTGAACCAAGATTTGTTCTTCTCCATCCTAAAGTTTAATCATTTTGTTTTATAGAATTATATTAGATTTTTTTTTTTTCAACAATCTTATCTTTCCTCATCTTTTATTTAAAACTTCTTTTTATGTATACTTTTATTCTACCTGTGTCTGTTTCTATGTGATTCAATTTCTTTTTTATTTCATATATATATATATATATATATATATATATTAGTTGTAATATTTATTTTTTCTATTTGATAATCCTCTCTCTTTTTAGTTTCATATACAACTATGCCCCATAATAGCCGTTACATTTGCATATAAATTTCATTCACATAATGTATCAACTGCTATAGGACAGATAATAATATCTTTAATTTTCTCAAGATAATTGGACTTAAAATTCCTATTTTTATAATACTTCTGTTTCATAACTGTTTTTATATTTAGTGTATGAAATTATATAGGTATTTAGTTTTTACTTTATATATATATATAAACAAATAAGAACCAAAGATTGAATAAAAAGGATTTCAAAATGTGATTATATATTTAAAAAAGGAATACTACCTATGTCCCACAGTACTTGTTAAATTTACATTTAAGTTTCATACAACAACAACAACTACTATGGAACAGAGGTAGTATTTATTCTTTATTTTTTAGTTGTCCTAAATCTATCAGGTTTGGAAAGCAAATTTTTAAAAATCAACATAGAAAAACCTATTGTAAATTTAATTTTACAGTAAGAAAGAACAATATTTGCCATTTTGTTTTCTTGTTGTCATCATTTTGTGTTAATAATTATACTATTCAAATGTTTACCCTCATAAGCTAAACCCACCAGGAATTTCTGTAATGCTTGCCAAGGCATGGCTTTAATTTCATGGTGAATAAAATATTTCAGTTCATCAGTTGTCCGCAGCCTATGTTTAAAGATATTAACTTTCAAATATACCCAGAGGAAATAATCATAATGGGATAGATGTGGTAAATGAATCAATCACAGGATGTTATCCCATGGTAAGATGATTCATTATTTTTTGAATAAGTTTCAATCACAAATGCATGATGTTCACCATCCCATGTCATAATGGCAACAAGGAATGGTACAACTGCTGCTACTGGCCAAAAGACATATCTTCCAATCACTTACTGCTACTAGTACCTGTGCTGCAGCAATTTTAAATATGAAGATCAATCTACTACACCTTGTATAATATATATGGAAATATAGAAATATAAATAAAATATATCTAAATAAATTTAAAATATATTTAAGTAAATATAAAAATATATATGTAAACATGAAAATAAAAAAAAAACAAAACAAGTTATTCAGAAGATGGGTTTACTTAGAGTAGAATTTTTTGCTAGCATTAAATGTTTCAGTTTTTTCATATTAAACCATCATCAGGACATCAGATTTATTTCCATTTTCTCTGATTATATATCACATACACACACAAATTATGTTGCCCTGTAGTAAGACCAATGTACATATAAGTCACATTGTGCATTGTTTTATATAGAAGAAGATAGGGTATATATTAGTGCATTTTAACACTACAAATGCAGACCCTAAACTATTACAAATTGGATTTTCTACAATAAGCCATTTTAATGCAATTATGTTACAAAAAATCTCCCTGTGATATGCTATTCTTGCTGTTAGTTGTCTAAATTTCTGAGACGAAGCTTGATGATTTTTATCATTAAGGGTTTTCGAATTATTGTCTTCATCTTTATTGTTATTTCCATAATGTTTCAGCCGATATGTCCTCCGGCCTTCTTCAGGTATTTGTTGAACTCAGGAAACTTCACAGAACTTCAAATTACGTCCTTTATTGAATCCATGGGGGTCACCTGTTCTGATTCCATTAGCCATAACCAGGTACAAGCGTTAAGTATTCCTATATTGTAACTCACCTGCAGTCAGGATTGAACCTGCAACCTCCAGATGATCGTCTCCTTAGAAGCTTAGGGAACTAATGCCTATTACCGTTATGCTATGTGTCCAGCAGTTATTGGTTATAGGCATTGATTCCCTAAGCTTCTAAGGAGACAATCAACTGGAGGTTGCAGGTTCAATCCTGACTGCAGGCAAGTAAAAATACAGGAATACTTAACACTTGTATCCAGTTATGTCAACGGAATCAGAACAGGTGACCCCCATGGATTCAATAAAGGACATAGTTCGAAATTCCATAATAACACATACAAAAATTGTTTTAATTTGGTTTATTTGTTTAATGGTATATCAACTTATGTGTTACTTAACGCCAAGAATTGATTCATTGATGACAACCATAACTATAGTTTAAATGTTCCATTGCATTATTATATATTAATAATCAATTGTTGGATATCAAGTTCTCCTATATAATACAAATAATTTGCACACAGCTGTATAGTTTCAAGTATTCCAATCTAATGATAGTTATTTATACACAATCAGATGGTTTCATATAAACAAAAAAATGGATTGTTATAATATACGTAGATGCCTCTTATTTGAAGCAAGCAACCAAATCGAAAGCACTGTACTTTTTTATATGAATTTAATAAATCACATACTGCTTTAATAATTATTCAAAATAAAAAAATAATCTAAAAATTCTTTTATGAATGTCAGTATCTTAAAAAGCTACCAAATTCTACCAAACTACAATTGACAAATTATCAAACAACAAGTACTGAATAGGATTTAATATTTTCTTCATCATCTCAATATCTTAAAAATAAAAAAAAATTAAAAAAAAAAATTTTTTTTAAATCACAAATGTATGATGTTCACCATCTCATTTCATAAAAACAACAAGGAATGGTATAGCTGATATTTATTTACACTTGTAGATGCGTATATTTATACTTGTACCCCTTTGTAAAGTCTATTTTCTTTAATGATAGCAACTACAATACCAATGTCTCTTATATAGGCCCCGAGAAACTGCAGCACATTCTATTTTCATGCAATATATATAATCATATCATATTTACCAACCCCTCCGCTCGGGCAGGATATGACACAAGGTCATTTATAAGCGAAGTTTAACAGGTTTGAATTCAGAGTTTTCCTTCTCCTAGACTAGTTGCCTCACCAAGGCTGAAGAACCTAGTCTGCCCTACTATTTACCCATAGCTGGAGGGAGAATAATTGGATACATACCTTTCCCAAGGGCATTAGTGCTAAAGCGCTCAACTGCAGCCTTGAAGTAAGCAAGTTTGAACTCTAGTTACACTATTTTGTTCACTTTCAGACAAATACCCTTAGAAAAGGCATGAACTTCCTTATCCCCCAGCTATGGATTAAACAGTATCACTATTGTTATTCTACAAGGATGGCTTTGGCATTAAATAACCCATGAAGGTTGATATACAATTAAACAAAGAAAGCTAAGCAAACCAATATATATAATGTATATGTTTATTTACTTGTACAAAATATTTAATACTATTATCAATAATCTTTAAATAATCCTCTGATTTCTAGAAAAAAAACAATCGAAATATTTATGTGGAACTGTGTACTCCACAGTTCCACTGCTGGGGCATCTGCTTTATCACATGACTGCACACATCCTAGACTCTTGAGACAAGCAATCAAGTGAGTTAGGGCACTGTGGCTCATGTAGTTGCAATCTGGTTATTACTGTAGCAAGTAGTGTTAATGTGTCCTCTGTAGTTACTTGTGGGTACCACTGCCACAAAAACAGTGATGCCAACAATTTCCTTCAAAAAATAAACTTCACAAAAAAACCTTCTTTCACTTCCTCAATTCTCTGGCCAACTTTGCTGAGCTTGTATTTACCTAACCCCTCCACCATGAGCAGGATGTGATACAAGGTCAATTTTTAAGTGGAGCTAAATCGGTTTGACTTTTTAAAAGTTGTTGCATGAAAGCTAAAGTGTCTAGTTTGCCCAACCCATAGCTGGGAGTAAAAGGAATGGATTCATGCCTTTCCCAAGTCTATTAATAGGAAATGCAAAAAGATACATCCAGGATTTGAACTTGGGTCATCCGCTTCCTTTCCTCAGATGATAATCATTACACCCCATGCCTCCACTACTGAATGAGGACAAAATAATTTATGATAAGATGATAACCACCGCACCCCATATCTCCATTTCTGAATTAAGGTAAAATAATTTACGATAAGATCATAATCATTATAACCCATACTTCCATTCTGAATTAAGACAAAACAATTTATGATAAGATGATGATCATTACATCACATCCCTCCACTGCTGAATTAAGATAAAAGAAATTCTTATTAAAAAAAAAAACAACAGATCATAAAAATTAAATTGAAAATGAATAATAAAACAATTATTTGTGTTCAATCTAATTTTTCTAATCTATTTTGTTTAATTTTAAATGATTTTTAAAACAAAATAAACTAATTAGCTAATTCTACTGGGATGGTTTTCCTTTTATTGTCAGTGTGTGTATATATAAATAAGTAGGTGACCATAGTCAAGGGAAACCTGAAGACTTCCTTTTCAATAGCTACAACACTGGAGTGTAGGGGAGGGCTCCACTCCTTTACTGGGACTACTCCACTTTATCCTTGATCCATTCCTTATAATGCTGTCTTAAGTAAGGCAGTATCAAGTACCATTTTTTGAGTTTTTGGTATGACTCAACCTAGGATTGAATCCTGATTTCCAGGCCAATTTAATAATTTATTTGGGGTGAGTCCTGGTGACATAATGTCTAAAAGTGCTGGACAGGGGTGTCGAAATAAGCAAGTTTGATCTCCAGTCGCACTATTATGTTCACTTTTGGACAAATACCATTGGGAAAGATATGCATTCTCTTATCCTCTAGCTATGAGTTAATATTACCATTGCAGTTCTTCTACAAAGATGGCTTCAGTATTAAATAACCCATGAAGGTTGATGTGTCATTAAATAACAAAACCAAATAATAACTTATTTATAGCAAGAATAAGCAGTTGTTTTGATGATACAGTTATATGATGATATCAGTTCAGAACAAACAGATAGATATGGCATTATATATATATATATATATATATATATATATATACATACACACACACATACACACACACAATATCAAAACAATTTTCAAAAAAATTTCTGAAGCAGCTCCGTCATGACACAAGCCACCAATGGTGAATATATATATATTTGGTACAGCAGTATATTTTGTGAGCAGGTGCAGTTTATAGTTAAATTATGGATGTAATGATAAATACATTTTAACACTTAAATCATTCTTTTCAGCAGTAATCTATTAAGTCTGTGAGTCCTAAGCTATGCACCAGCAGGCGTCCTGATATGCCAGAAGATAAAACAGTAACTCTTCTTGTTACAGAGCATTTGACAAATTTGAAACAGGCATAACATTTATTTCCTATCATTAAAAACAGAAAATTATGATTGGATTGAAAACTTTTTTCATAAAAATTTCATCTGACATTCACTTGAAATCATATACCATACAATATCCACTGATGGATTTAAAATCAAGCATGAAGACTTA
Organism: Sepioteuthis lessoniana; assembly: GCA_963585895.1. Taxonomy (NCBI): domain Eukaryota; kingdom Metazoa; phylum Mollusca; class Cephalopoda; order Myopsida; family Loliginidae; genus Sepioteuthis; species Sepioteuthis lessoniana. The sequence goes on from CAUZXS010000399.1 coordinate 102,094, forward strand.
CTTATTGAAAGATTTTGGATTTTTATTACAGAGAAACTAAAAGAAGCTTCATATTTTTCATTCAGTTCCCCAGTTCACATTAATGGGAATTGGGATTTTCTTCTCTCATTAACATTAAATACCAAAAATAAAGGAAGACTTCCATCCACTGAAGAAGAAATTAAAATCCATTCATGTATGTCCAAACATAGAAAATGTTAAGAAATATCAAGTGTGTGTTTCTCATTTATAACTATCTTTGATTGAAAACCAGCTCATTGGCTAATGGGGAGAGTGTTCGCCAATGAACCAGGAGACCTGGGTTCAATCCCAGGACGCGTCATACCAAAGACTTTAAAAATGGCACTTGATACCTCCTGGCTTAACACTCAGCAATATAAGGTACGTATCAAGGGTAAAGTGGAGCAATCCAGGGAAAGGAGTAGCACCCTCCCGTACACCTCGGTGTAGTAGCTATTGAAAAGGGAGCCTTCTGGTCACCACCTTTACTTTAACTACCATTCTTTAAATACACTTGAATTCATATACAAACTGCACTGAAATATGTTTATTGCTTTTAAAGTGTATGTTAAGCAAGAAAAGTTTTGAATTATTTTTTTTTCCTTTTACTTGTTAAAAACCCCAGAAAAACGTTTCTTCTACTTAATCTAAAAAGGTATTTTTTTTTAACTTTTAGTAATCTTAAAAGGTGAATTCTGATGATATTAATTATAATAAATCATTTATATTTCAGTCTGAAAATCTAATCCTAAATGTAGATATTTTCAAGATACAATTTAACAAACCTCAGTTATTCCAATCAAAATATGAATTTCTATGTTATATGACTAAAAAAGCATTAAGACTGAAGTTGTAAGTTTCTTTGAATTTTAAGTTTAAATGAAGTGAGCACAAGTGAGAAATGTATATAGTAAAGTGATGAAATCAAGAAAAAAAAATGGTGCCAATTAAGGAAAATAAATTATGAAACCAGTCTTGATACTTTTTGATCAGTAGGTTTTTGCTGAAACACAGGATTGTGCAAGTGCAGCCACCTCTATACTCACTAAACCTAACTTCTTGCAACTTCTTTTCTTTTCATCTTGAAGGTGAAACATACGGGACATTAAAATCTATATTTCACACTATATCTAAAGAGAAGTTTCAAAGGTGTTTTGATCAATGGAAAACTCACTGGAATATGTATATTGAATGCCAAGGGGATCAATTTCAATAAATTTAATGTTTGTTTCATAGTTCATTTCTGTTTTCAATAAATACAGTTTCAGTCTCAATACTTTTTGAACATACTTTGAGTGCTTCACATAGCATGATTATCAAACTAGGTTAGCAGACCATTGTTAGTGATAAGATGCCCTTAGTTTAGACCAAATATATTGAAAATTGTCCTCACTGCTAGCTGAGCTTACTCATGGCATCAGAATTCTTCACTATCTATCCCAAGTTCATCCACAAATGAACTGAGAGACAAATTTTTATCCCCCAAAGTTCAACCTTTTCACTACCCATTAGATGCACACAAACTGACAGCATCTGGTTTGATTGATATAGATTTTCATTTCTTTAAGTAACAAACAATGATTTTAATTTACTAAAGGAAAAAATGTTATATTTTCCATCATTAAGAGTTTAGGGGAAAAAAAAACTGTAGTATGATTTCTATTTGAGAGAAACGTATGTAACATGCAAGCATATTTCTGAAAAAAAAAAAAAAAAAAAAAGACTGAACATTTCAAGGTCAAAATTCTACAAAATTGTATTCATAAAATTGATAAGTTTTTCTTATGTTAATTCTGTAAACAAGCATTTGTAATCTTTGAAATTTTATATCAAAACATGTTATTCTTTTTCCAGTTATTATGAAATAGATGTTTGCTATTTACAAATGAGCGCAGATAAAATAAGCTTATTTCTATAAAACTCAGTTATGGATGTCCTTCATGGTTATCTTGAGAGAATTAGTGAGTTTGATTCTTACAGAGTGCTCCATACAACAGGCCTTGTGCCAAACTAAATTTAACTTATTTACTTAATTCTGGAATTAATTAATTACAGATTTGAAGATGGGTTGTTTCAATGGTTTACTAGTGAGAATTAGTGAGTTTGGTTATTACAGGGTGCTCCATACTACCAGCCTTATACCAAACTAAATTTAGCTTAGTTACTTAATTCTGGAATTAATTAATTACAGATTTGGAGGTGAGTTGGTTAAATTGTTATCTAGTAAAAATTAGTGAGTTTGATTCTTATAGGGTGCTCCATACAACAGGCCTTGTGTCAAACTAAGCTAGGTTTACTTAATTCTGGAATTAATTACATGAAAAATTAAATCAGCAAACAGAGTTCAAATTCCAGCTAAGATTGTTTTGCATTCACTGAAACTAATGCTCTTAGAAAAGGCATGAATTCATCTCTTTCATAGATAGAATAGAAGGCAACCAATTTAGGAGATTGATAACTGAATTCATAACCAGGATGTAGACTATCTAACTTTGGTTCAGTTTCTTTTATTTAATGGCATATCAAACTTTATGGTTTATTCCATGCCAAAGCCATCCTTGTTTAAAAAACAGCAGGGATACTATTTAACCCCTAGATGGGGGGGGGATAAAGGGGTTCATACCTTTCCCAATGGTATTCGTCATGATAGGAATTTGAACTTACTTACTTCAAGGCCACAGTCCAGCCCTTTTAGCCATTACACCATGGGGGCTCCTTCATCTAACTGTGCTAATACTAGTCTACAGGAAAGAGGAGGGTTGCTCCCAGGATAGAGATAATATAACCATAACCATAAAAAGAAAGAAGTTCAATGCAACCAAGACAATAAGAAAGTTACAGTGAGCTGCAGATAAGTTGATGATATAGCTACAGGAACCGCCTAGTAAACCAGTGACACTGTCCATGAAAATGTTTTTGGAAAATACTACATTGTATTATAAAGGTACTTAGTATTGTTTAGAATTTTCAAATTATATAGAGTTATGTTCCTGTTTGCTACAACTTGTTCATAAAGCAAATAGCACACTGCTATGTCATAACAAGGTAGCACACAGCCAGTTAAGGATAAGATGAGCAGCACTGAACTTCACTCAGACAATTCATTCCCTACAAAAATCATCACCTTCTTACTCAGTATGTTTTCTTATAATCCTGTACCCACATCAATTCTCATGACTTCTCAGGCCGGTCCACTTAGTAAGGGGTGATACTCCACAGATAAATATTATTTTCTTTTTAATATAAAGTGATATATACAACAATAATATAAGTTGTGCAGTTTTTATTTATATAGATTCTGGTGTTATACAGTTATACTGAAAGATTATTTCCCAGAAAATAATGAATTACTTGGTGCATTCAATAGGTTTACAGACATTTTTTGTACAGGCATTTAAAATTGCCGTAGACTCTTGAAAATTCAATATATTATTGCTATCAATCTTATGAGATGACTGACTAACTTTTATGATTTCAGGTTCAAATGAACAGCTACAGCAGGAATTGGAATACACCCTACTAAAGCCTGATTGTCACAGCTGGTGAATTTCAAAAAAAGAACGATATGCAATAAAATTCTGTTTTAAACATGGAAAAGATGCCACAGAAACATATAGAATACTTCAGACTGCTTTTGGAGCATCTTGCATGAATCGAGCATCAGTTTTTGAGTGGCATAAGAGATTCAAGGAAGGTACAGAGTCTGTGAAGGATGATGAGAGGTGTGGGAGGAGTAAGGAAGTCAATACACCAGAGTTGATTGCCCAAAGGGTTAGGGTCAGGGTTACTGTGTTGAGGTTTTAAGGGAGTTCAGGAAGAGATTCCATCGGAAGAGGCCAGCACTCTTCAAATTGGGTCAGTGACATTTCCACCTGGACAATGCACCAGTTCACAACTCCATCCTTGGTCCAGACTATTTGACCAAGATGGGCATCAAGACAGTTCCTCACCATCCCTATAGTCCAGACTTTGCTTCATGTGACTTTTTGTTATTCCCTAAGCTCATAGGCTGTCGTTATGAGAGAATTGAGGAGATGAAAGAGGCTGTGATGAAGGTCATTGACACGCTCACACAGAGGACTTCCATGGGGCCTTCTAGAAGTTGTTGGAATGGTACAACAAGTGATTTGCAGTCAGAGGAGATTACTTTGAAGGGGACTAGAGTTTCATGTGTATACTATCAATAAAAGTGCCCATACAAAAAGTCTGGAAATATTATTTAATGAGCCTTGTATTTTTTAATTGTAACTAATTTTTTTTTCTTAATTTTATTTTTAAACTGTTACACAATACATTTCATATAGCTTTTAATTACATTAATTTACATTAATCTGTTTTGTATTATTTTCCATTTTTATTGTCATTATAATAAAACCTTCGAAGCCATTCTCTTTGATTTTGTCAATCAATGTTCTAAGTACGTAGTCTAGACAAATGATAAAGAGATACGGAGCCAGCGTGTCCCCTTGTAGTACTCCTGCTACAATGTCGAAGTATTCTGTGTCTCCATCTGGTGATCGTACTTTTACTTTAGTGTTTCTATAGAGAATCGTTATTGCCGCTACGGTTTCTTTAGGTATGCCGTACGCTAGTAGGATTTGTTCCATCTTTCCTCTGTGAATGGAGTCGAAAGCCTTGGTAAAGTCGACAAATATTAATGTCGCTTGTAGGTTCTTTGCCCGTAGACCTTCAAGGATTCTGCGGATGGTTAATATTTGTGAGGTCGTAGATCTATTTCTTCGGAAGCCATTTTGGTTTTTTCTAAGTATGTTGTCGATTTTGGGTTCTATTCTGTTTCGTAGTAGGGCATTGTAGATTTTGGCAGCTATGGATGTAAGTGTTATGCCTCGGTAGTTTTTGGCTAATCCGAGGTCCCCCTTTTTAGGGAAGGGGAGTATGCATCCCTTCGTCCATCTATCTATCGGATTTTGATTGTATACTGCGTTGCAGTGTCGGAGCAGTATGTCGTCGAATTGTCTGGTCTTCCATACTTCCGGGGGAATTTCGTCCAGTCCTGCAGCTTTTCTATTTTTAATTTTTCTGAGAACCGAGTCGAGTTCTTCTTGTGTGAACGGTCCAAGTTTAATGTCTAATTGTTTGCTAATTATTCTGGTGATTGGTTCAGGCGTTATTTTTGGTGGGTTTCCAAGTAAGTTTTCGAAGTGCTGTTTCCACAGTTTTATTCTTTCTTGTTGGTTTGCTGCTTTAAGTTTTGCTTTGGCCGTGTTCTTTCTTCTGCTCACTTCGTTTATTGTTTGCCAGGCAATTCTAGATTGTCTATCTTGACGAAGAAAAGAAGCAGAAGATACCCCGCAACAACAATTACCGACGCCGACTACGCCGATGACATAGCGATACTGGCAAATACACCTGACCAAGCTGAAACACTTCTGCATAGTTTGGAACGAGCAGCAGCAAGCATAGGCCTCCATGTTAATGCACATAAAACGGAATATATGTGCTATAACCAAACGGGGGACATCTCCACTCTAGAAGGAACCCCTCTTAAACTAGTAGACAAATTCACGTACCTAGGAAGCAGCGTCGAATCAACCGAAAAGGACATCGAAACGAGGTTAACGAAAGCATGGACAGCTATCAATAGGCTATCGACTATATGGAAATCAGACCTAACCGATAAAATGAAACGCAGTTTCTTCCAGCCAGCGGTCACATCGATACTGCTATATGGATGCACTACATGGACGCTAACAAAACGGCTGGAGAAGAAACTAGATGGCAATTACACAAGAATGCTGCGTGCAATCCTCAACAAGTCCTGGCGGCAACACCCAACAAGACACCAACTGTACAGCCACCTGCCCCCTATCACGAAAACTATTCAAGTTAGGCGAACCAGACATGCAGGACATTGCTGGAGAAGCAGAGATGAACTCATAAGAGATGTACTCTTATGGATCCCCACACACGGCCGCGCAAAAGCAGGACGACCAGCACGAACGTACATTCAGCAGCTATGTGAGGATATAGGTTGTTGTCCTGAAGACCTACCTAGGGCGATGAACGATAGGGAGGAGTGGCGAGAGAGGGTCAGGGATATCCGTGCTGCCAGCACGATATGATGATGATGATGAATAAAACCTTGAACAAAGCAATTTTGAACAGTAAAAATGAATTTTTGCTTGGACAGTTGGTTGGTTTGGTTTGGTTTGGTTTGGTTTTTATAGCATGTTAATCTGGTTGGGTTATTTAATGTTGAAATAAGTCTTTTCTTTTTTTGCAAGCAATTATTCTTATTCAATTATAATCATTTGTAAACAATTATTGTTTCAAGAAACAATTACTAATACCAATAATTTGCACACAAACATTCCTATCAAATACAAGTAATTTGCAAGCCATTATATATTTTCAAGTGAATGATAAAGATCAAAATCCTTTTAAACAGAACAAAACTTTATACTTAGTTGTAATAACAATGTTTTAAAATCTACTGAATTAATGTTGCTCAAAATCAAAACATTATCTTAAACATATTTATTTGATTTAACAGGTACAAACACTCTAGAGTCATAAGGAATTTGAGCAAAATAGCAACAAACGGGAGACTCCAGGTACTACCATTCTAGAGTCATAAGGTACTTGAGCACAATAGCAACAAACGGGAGACTCCAGGTACTACCATTCTCGAGTCATAAGGAATTTGAGCACAATAGCAACAAACGGGAGACTCTAGGTACTACCATTCTAGAGTCATAAGGTACTTGAGCACAATAGCAACAAACGGGAGACTCCAGGTACTACCATTCTCGAGTCATAAGGAATTTGAGCACAATAGCAACAAACGGGAGACTCCAGGTACTACCATTCTAGAGTCATAAGGTACTTGAGCACAATAGCAACTAACGGGAGACTCCAGGTACTACCATTCTAGAGTCATAAGGAATTTGAGCAAAATAGCAACAAATGGGAGACTCCAGGTACTACCATTCTAGAGTCATAAGGAGCTTGAGCACAATAGCAACAAATGGGAGACTCCAGGTACTACCATTCTAGAGTCATAAGGAGCTTGAGCACAATAGCAACAAATGGGAGACTCCAGGTACTACCATTCTAGAGTCATAAGGAATTTGAGCAAAATAGCAACAAATGGGAGACTCCAGGTACTACCATTCTAGAGTCATAAGGAGCTTGAGCACAATAGCAACAAATGGGAGACTCCAGGTACTACCATTCTAGAGTCATAAGGAATTTGAGCACAATAGCAACAAACGGGAGACTCCAGGTACTACCATTCTAGAGTCATAAGGAATTTGAGCACAATAGCAACAAACGGGAGACTCCAGGTACTACCATTCTAGAGTCATAAGGTACTTGAGCACAATAGCAACAAACGGGAGACTCCAGGTACTACCATTCTAGAGTCATAAGGAATTTGAGCACAATAGCAACAAACGGGAGACTCCAGGTACTACCATTCTAGAGTCATAAGGAATTTGAGCACAATAGCAATAAACGGGAGACTCCACGCTCCCCAGATCTCCAAAATTGAAGCTTCATTATCAGATACAGCTTAGTGTTATACCCAAGACACCCCTTTTGAGGTCTTACCAATCTATAGAGAAACAGTGTATTTTAGACCCACTAACAAAGCAGAAATTTTTTAGAACAAATTAACTACATGACCTAAGGTATTGCTGTATTTCTAACAGTTTTATGTATGAATGTTGAGAAATAAAGATTGTTCTGAAATTCAAAAATTTGTTTAGAAATATCCTACAGGCTAATTGTTTCAACATAACCATTTCTTATCAGCATGCATAGAATTTATCTGTCTTATATTAATGAATATAAATAATAATGAAATTAGAATTGGTGAATAGCTAGGGGAGAGATGATTGTCTTCATATTATAATGTATTCTCAATTTAAAACTTTATATTAAATATTATAGCATATTTACATGTTAACAAGATTTTAAATAGTTTGTTCTGCCATGAAAGAGTCAGACCCAAATATATTTGATACAGATTACAAAAAATTCACTATTTACTTAGTAGTGGTTTTTATAGTTGGTTAGTTCTATAGCATGTTAACCATTTTTTGTTTGGTTTGATTATATTTTATGGCATATAAATCTTTGTGGGTTACTTAATGCAAAATTCTCTTTATACATATATATATTATTTTTGTGTGCGATTTGTTATTGAATAGTCAGTCATAGCTCATTTGTTTACACACAGTTCAATGTATTGTTATCCAACACTATCAATTCTGTTTAATATAGATTATTTGTTTGCACACAAATGGTTCCAAGGATTGCTATTTGTAGCTTGCACAAAGTTAAATGGTTTCAAGTTTTGCTATTTAATACTAATAGATCTATTTGCACACAGTTAAATAGTTACAAGTATAGTAAATGATGGGATCCTAACAGGTACTAACAGTCCAGGTTTGAGTGAACCTGGGAGTAATGGCAATAAAAGGGTGACTTCACACTCCCCAAAGCTCCAAAAATAGAGCCTCATCACTGGATGCAATTTATTATCATACCTGGACACCCTTTCATTTCGCAGGATGGATCTTAAAGGACAGTTTAAAAAGAAAAAAAAAACATCACAGGTGTAATACTGAATATCTAGGTACATTCCTGCACCAATTTGATTTGAATGTTATATATTATAGGACATATAAATAAGAGAAATAAATAATTGCATGTGGTAGAAATAAAAAATATAAATAATATTTTGATATTATGAGTTTAGTATTACAAAGTAAGTAAAGTAAAGTTGCCGACTGTCATCGAGAGTGACTAGAAGGCTCCATTTTCAATAGCTACTACAATGAGATGTAGGGGAGGGCGCCACTCTTTTTCCCTGGATTGCTCCACATTACCCTCGATCCTTACCTTATAATGCTGAGTGTTAAGCAAGGTGGCATCAAGTACCATTCTTTATGTCTTTGGTATGACTTGATCTGGGATTGAACCCTGGTCTCATGGACCATTGGTGAACACTCTACTCATTAGGCCAAGTCCTATGATAGTTATTACATTTTTATATATATTTGACACACTAAATGAATGTATTTATCCAACCTCTCCAGGTTGGTGTCCTTGTGGTGTAATGGTTAAAGCGATGGACTGTGAAATTGTCGTAAGCGAGTTTGTACTCCAGTCGCGCTATTACCTTCACTTTCGGGCAAATACCCTTGGGAAAGGTATGAACCCCCTTATCCTTTCAGCTATGGGTTAAATAGTACCACTACTGTTCTTCTAGGAGAATAGCTTTGGCATTAAATAACCTACAAAGGTTAATATGCCATTAAACAAAGAAACCTAACCTAACCTCTCCACCACAACCAGAGATATGACATGAGGTCAATTATTTAAAAGAATATAGCCAGTTTGAATTCAGAGTTTTCCTACTAAACTTGTTTCAATACCAAGCTAAAGAGCCCAGTCAGCCCAACTATTTACCCATAGTGAGGAGGAGGAGGAGGAGGAGGAGGAGGAGGAGGAGGAGGAGGAGAAGAGATGAATTTATATCTTTCGTAAGGGTTTTAACACTGAATGAAATAACAGTCTCATCCAGGATTCAAACTTAGCTTACCAAGTTCATTTCCTATAATGATAATATTATACCATGTATACCTACTTGATACACTAAATGTAATAACTAATATGCAACAGAAGAGTATTATCATCATCATTATTACTATTAACAACATACATAAAATGAATAACAACTCTTAGGGTAGTTTGTAAGAATTTTTATGTGCTTCATGCTATTTTTTTCAATACTGAGACTATATTGTTAACTCCTCTTAATTCTTTTTTTGGAGGGAGAGGGGTACAATTTCCAAGTATTTATCATATTTACCAACCCCTTCCCTCGAGCAGGATATGACACAAAGTCAATTTTTAAGCGGGGTTTAACAGGTTTGAATTCTGAGTTTTCCTTCTCCTAGACTAGTTGCTTCACCAAGGCTGAAGAACCCAGTCTGTCCTACTATTTACCCATAGCAGGAGGGAGAATAATTGGATTCATACCTTTCCCATGGTATTAGTGCTATTTGAAATGCAATTAGCCTGGTCCAGGATTTGAACTCATGTCGCCGTGTCCATTTTCTACAAAGATAACCATTACACCATGGGCACCTCCACTTCCAAGTATTTATAGCAATAAAATGCTCTCTTAAGGGCATGATCAAAGAAACCTAGGAATTGAATTAAAATACTGTAAGTAGAGATAGCAGAATCAGGAAAGAAAGAGACAGACAGACAGAGAGGTGGGGGATTTTTCTTATTTCAACCCATCTCTATCTCTCTGAATCTTAGAGAGGGAGACAGAGAGAGGGGATAATTTCTTATTTCTTTCCTTCTTGCTCTCTCTTTCAGTCAGAAGAAATCATCAAGAACACAAAAAAAGAAAAAGAAAAGATAATACAAGTACTGCAAACATTATGGTTAGTTAAAAAAAAAAAAAATTTAAATCAAGAAATAGAGAGACAGCAAAAGTAAAAGAGCTGTAGTAAGGGGTGGGTAGTTATGCTATCTGTGGTATCCACAATCTGTAAGGAGGGTGTCTGATATAATGGTGTCATATCAATAACAACAGCAGCAACAGCAACAAGAGCAGCAGACAAGTGGTGTTAGTAGTGATAGTAATATTGCCAATGATAATGATGCTTGTCTTTCTAGGAATGTGTACAGTGATAGTGTTGGTTGAGTAGGATGATCATGTGGGGGTTCAATAATAGGGTGATAAGGATGTTGTTAAGGAACATAGAAAAGACAATGAAAATAGTGATGATGATGTTCGTATTGCAAAATACGGAGGCTGTGATGAAAATGCGGAAAATCGGTATCAAGGTGGCTGTGGTTAGGTTGGTAACATCGACAATGACATTGATACGGGGAATAATGATAGCAAGTTAAAATCATAACAATAACAATAGTATTGCTGATTACTGTGATCAATAATGATGATAGCTATAGTAGCACTGGTTGAAAGGATAAAAGTAGTAGCAAAAACACTATAGGAATATTGTCCAATGCATGTTGCTAGAAATGGTTCACTTCATAGACTTGTTGTACTACTAAAGTGTATTGATCCATTAGTTGTAAAAGGCAGGTTATTTTCTGAATGTGTCTATATGTATCTAATGCAATTGCATACATTGTTCACACAGCCTCTTTTCTTCAGTGGGCTTCCAACACCAATTCAAAGCAAAACACCATTCACTCAATTTTCAGCACCCATTACTCCCATCCATTCCTGCAGGCAATTTTTTTTTTAGAAAAGGATAAAAAGAAATTTTCTTAGCATACTTAAAAATATAAATCATTGAAAAAGAATAACTAAAAGTTATAAAATATAAATATATATATACACACACAAACAAAAACACTATATATGTATAAAAACATTCATAAAAACACTGTGTATATATATATATAAAAAGACACTATATATATATATAGCATTTATATATATTTAATTGCATGGATGCTTATCTGCTGTTAAATATATGTTAAATATATTTAAAAACTATTATCTGTTTATTCATTATTATATAATAGCTCAATCACAGATACTGAGCACACTCCACATTATACAACATTTGATCTGCCACTAACCCACCAAATAAGATAGTGGCAACCATATACTGATGTTATATATCAACATGTACTCACACATATACATGCAAACACTATATACATACATATATATATATATATATATATATAGATGCACCCATACATTAAAAAAACTATATAACTACACACACAAAAAAAAACTATACATACACACACACGAAAACAAAATATATATACACACACACATATAAAAATTATATATATATATATATATATATACACACACATAAAAACACTATATATATATATACACACACACACAAACACACACCATATATATATATATATATACACACACATAAAAACACTATATATATATATATATATATATATATATATATATATATACACACACACAAACACACACCATACATATATATATATATATATACACACACATAAAAACACTATATATATATATATATATATATATATATATATACATACACACACACATAAAAACACTATATATATACATACATACATACATACACACACATATATATATAAAAACACAATATATATATACACACATACATAAAAACACTATATATATAGATTACATTCATAAAAATACTATATATATAGATTACATTCATAAAAATACTATATATATAGATTACATTCATAAAAATACTATATATATATATATATATATATATATATATATATATATACAATCTTAGACAACTTTCCTCAGATTATATATATATATATATATATATATATATATATACACACACACACACACATTATATATAATTATTATATACATGGTGCATTCAATAGGTTTCCAGACATCAATTCTCATGACTTCTTAGGCCGGTCCACTTAGTAAGGGGTGATACTTTACAGATAAATATTATTTTCTTTTTAATACAAAGTGATATATACAACAATAATATAAGTTGTGCAGTTTTTATTTATATAGATTCTGGTGTTATACAGTTATACTGAAAGATTATTTCCCAGAAAATAATGAATTACTTGGTGCATTCAATAGGTTTACAGACTTTTTTGTACAGGCATTTAAAATTGCCGTAGACTCTTGAAAATTCAATATATTATTGCTATCCATCTTATGAGATGACTGACCAATTTTTATGAGTTCATGTTTAAATGAACAGCTACAGCAGCAATTGGAATACACCCTACTAAAGCCAGATTGTCAAAGTTGGTGAATTTCAAAAATGTAATCTGGACGTGAGGAAGAACGATATGCAATAAAATTCTGTTTTAAACTTAGAAAAATTCCACAGGAACTTATGGAATGCTTCAGACTGCTTTTAGACCATCTTGCATGAATCGAGCATCAGTTTTTGAGTGGCATAAGAGATTCAAGGAAGGTACGGAGTCTGTGAAGGATGATGAGAGGTGTGGGAGGAGTAAGGAAGTCAATACACCAGAGTTGATTGCCCAAAGGGTTAGGGTCAGGGTTACTAAATTGAGATTTTAAGGGAGTTCAGGAAGAGATTCCGTCGAAAGAGGCCAGCACTCTTCAAAACGGGTCAGTGGCATTTCCACCAGGACAATGCACCAGTCCACAACTCCATCCTTGTCACAGTCTATTTGACCAAGATGGGCATCAAGACACTTCCTCAGCCTCCCTACAGTCCAGACCTTGCTCACTGTGATTATTGGTTATTCCCTAAGCTCAGAGGCTGTTGTTATGAGACAATTGGGGAGATGAAAGAAGCTGTGATGAAGGTCATTGACACGCTCACACAAGAGGATTTCCATAAGTTGTTGGAACGGTACAACAAGAGTATTGCAGCCGGAGGAGATTACTTTGAAGGGACTAGATTTTCATGTGTGTACTATCAATAAAAGTGCCCATGCGAAAAAAGTCCGGAAACATATTGTATGCACCATGTATATATACATACATCCATACATGAAGACACACATATAAAAACACTATATATATATATATATATATACAAACACTATATATATATATATATATATATATATATATACATACAAACACTATATATATATATATATATATATATACATACAAACACTATATATATATATATATATATATATATATATATATATACATACAAACACTATATATATATATATATATATATATACATACAAACACTATATATATATATATATATACATACAAACACTATATATATATATATATATATATATATATACAAACACTATATATATATATATATATATATATATATATATACATACAAACACTATATATATATATATATATATATATATATACATACAAACACTATATATATATATATATATATATATATATATATACATACAAACACTATATATATATATATACATACAAACACTATATATATATATATATATATATATATATACATACAAACACTATATATATATATATATATATATATATATATACAAACACTATATATATATATATATATATATACAAACACTATATATATATATATATATATATACAAACACTATATATATATATATATATATATATATATATATATACAAACACTATATATATATATATATATATATATACACACACACACACAAGCACTATATATATATATATATATATACACACACACACACACACATACGTAAAAACACTATACATATATATACATACACATACGTAAAAACACTATATATACATACACATGCTACAAGTCAAAACTATTTTCACTACTGTCCAAAAACTTTTTTCATCCTTAAAGTGTTTTTTTTAATGAAACAAATTAAGCACCCTAATGGTTTTATTCAATATACTCATTACAAGTCTTTCTGAGCCACATCAAATACAAAAAACAAAAAATTCTTTATCTTTTGATTCATCAAAATGACCTTTTTTGGCTGCTGTTACTACTTTACAGCTTTTCAGTATTCTTTCAGCCAAAGGCTGGAGGTCAGCTAAAGATAGTTCTGCCCAGCTTTTCTTCAAGAGTTGCCAGAAGTGAATTGCATTTGTGGGTTGTTGAGTTGCCTTTTTGGTCAAGTTCATCACACACAAGTTAAATGGGATTTAAGTCCACTGATTATGCCAGCCAAGATATCAGTTGAATTACATGCTATTCCTCTTTGCTTTTAATGTACCTTAGACCGAGTTTACTGGTATGCTTTGGGTCATTATTTTGCATGAGGACAAATCCTTGACTATCTGCATTCCAGATGGGATCACATGATGTTGCTGTATGCTGTGATAGCTGGTCTCATTCAATTTGCTCTTCACTTGTTCCAAATCCCCAACTTTAAAATTGCCAAAAGCCCCTCACATCATAACAGAGCCTTCTCCATGACTTATGGTTTGTATGATACAGAGGGCAGAAGTTCTATCACCAATTCTTCCTTGCACACAAACCTTCCTATTTGACCCAAAGATTTTGAACTTTGATTTGTCAGTCCAAAAGACTTTATTCCACTGCTCTATTATCCAGTCTTTGTGTGCCTTGGCCCACTGGAGCTTTTTGATATTGTTTTGTTTCCTCAACAGTAGTTTCCTAACAGCAATTTTACCACATTGGCCAGCTTTACAGAGTCTTCTCCTCACAGTGGATGTTGACACATTTTTTTTCACAACATTTGTTCATTTGTACAATGATGTTTAGAATAGTCAGCCTTCTGTCACACAAGTTGGCGACTTTGATGAAATTATCCTCTACTCATGTTGTTGCTTTTAGTCTACCAGCCCTATTTTTAGTCTTGTTTTGTCTCGTTTCCTGATGTATCTTAACAGTATAATCAACAATAGTTCTTGGAATTTTTTTTTTTTAATTTCTCTGTTTGAATATCCTTTTAATAAAGTAATGATCTCTGATCTAGTTCATGTGTTTTGGGCATTTTGTTGAGAAAAAGTTTTAATCAGGAAGCAAATAGCAAAATTTAGGTTTTGATTAAAACAAAAGTAAGAAAAATAGATTTCACTACTGAGCAAGGTACATAAAGAAAAAAAAAATGCCTTCAAATCAATTTTTCAGAAGATATCTGGTTTACTAAGTTCAAATTTATTGAGGAAAACTTATATTTAGCATAATAAATAAAGACATTGTGGTGCTTAACTTGTTTAATTAGAAATAACACTTTTAGGATGAGAAATAAAAACTTTTGAGGGTGGGCAAATACTTGAGATTGGAAGTGTGTGTTTTTATATATATATAGGATATGATATATATATATACACAAACTATTTATATATGATATAGATAGATATAAACATTGTGTGTGTGTAAATAAAACCCTGTATATATATATATATATATATATATATATATATATATATATATACACACACACACACACATTTTTACTATTATTTATATATATATATATATATATATATATATATATATATATATATATATGCCCACACAGAATATCATGCCTTATAAAAATGTTATTTTTATTGCAGGAAATTCAACTAATATAGAAAAGAAGTAGTATTACTTCTGTCATAGAATTTGCATGCAAACTTAATTATTCAATAGAAAATGCTAATACTATGTCCCAAAATAATTGTTATATTCAATGTAACAAATTTATATGCAAAACTAACAGCTATTACAAAACAAAAATAAATATCATTGCAATACTATCCCTGTCTTATAACAATTATTACATTTACTGCATAAAAATTCATATGCAAATCTAACAACTATTATCGGACAGAGTACTTTTATATAGCAATTTAATGGATGAAGAATATAAAATGAGATTGTTTTTTTTTCCCATATCAATGTGTGTTGGTTGGTTGGTTGGTTGATTTGATGGGAGCAAATCTATTAAGTCAGTTAATATTTTATAAGCAATTATATTGTTTCAAGCAACTAATAATAATTTGGGAACATTTAAAACTTCAAGAAACTATTCTTATTACAAATGATTTATACATTGTTATATGGTTTCATATATCTAATACAAACAACTTGCACAGTTATATGGGTTCAAGTATTCCTATCTAATACTAATAATTTTCTGACAAATCTATTTGATCAAAAGATGGGACCCTAATAACAGGTACTACCACTTAAGGTCAGAGTGGATCAGTGAGTATTAGCAATGAAGAAGTGATTTCTCACTCCCCAGAGCACTATCACAAGATTCCATTTAGTATCCTACCCAAAGAACCTCTTTTATTTGTGGGTGTGTTATCCCTATGCAATCATTGTGCTATATTCTAAGCCCCACCAGCAGGGGGTAAATATATAAAAAATCATTATAACAACAGATTAAGTGGAGGTGCTTGTGGTGTAATGGTTATCATCGTAGGAAATGGACACGGTCACATGAGTTCAAATCCTGGACAAGACTAATTGCATTTCACATTGCACTAATACCCTTGGGAAAGGTATGAATCCAATTATTCTCCCTCCAGCTATGGCTAAAATAGTAGGGCAAACTAGGTTCTTCAGCCTTGGTGAGGCAACTGGTCTAGGAGAAGGAAAACTCTGAATTCAAAGCTGTTAAACTCCACTTAAAAAATTGACCTTGTGTCATATCCTGCTCGAGCGGAGGGGTTAGAAAATATGTATAACAACAGATTAATACATGCAACAGACATCTATGTCACAAGAGAAAATGGTTGTTATGAGTTTAAACTTGGGTCAGAATAAAAAATTTCAGAAATGCATCATCAATGTCACAGCAATTACCAGGTTGGATGCTAAGGATTAATCTTCAGTAAGAAGTAGGAATCCTTCTTTATTCGACAACAAAATTTCATCTATTCTTGGAAATGCAGAATAAAATCTTTGCTTTCTTTTTTTTTTTTTTTTAAATTGATGCCCAATTTAGCCAGAAGAGAGATCTTCATTATCATATTGCTTGTCAGTTGCAAGTTGATAACTGAAAGATGGATTTAACAATTAACACAATCTCTAATAGACAAAGTTCCATTCTACTGGTCCAGATCCATTGTGTTACAAAAACTCGCTGTTTCAAAATAGAATCATTCTACCCATTAGGTCTAGTTTTGTTCCATCTATTCTTTAATGGCATATCAACCTTTGTAGGCTATTTAATGCCAAAGCCATCCTTGGAGAAGAATAGCAATGATACTACCTATAACTTGGGAAATAAGGAGATATAAGGGTATTAGTTCAAAAGTAAACGTAATATCATGAATGGAGTTTGAACTCACAGACTTCAATCTTGCAGTCCAGCACTTTAGCTGTTACACAACTGAGACTTCCCTTTATCTCTTAGAAAAAACAAAAATGTTGATCTTTCTTTAAAACTTCAAAACATTTTCTCTTTGATTTCCAAATATTAACTCACAGACACATGAATTTAAGTATAACCACAGAAATATATATATATATATATAGTCATCCGCAGACAGATCTGTTTCGTTCTATCAGAACTCATCAGTGTGGCTAGACATACTAGCTTCCCATAGCTGGGATCGAAACCCGGTTGACTCAAAGGCCAATCCAAGACTCTACCCGTCAGCCACGAGTAACCAGCAGCAGCGAAGCAAATTTTAAACGGTTATGAATCACAATTACTATTGTTTACATACATCTGCTTAAATATACACACACACACACACATATATATATATATATATTTATGTGTGCCTCTTCCCACTTTGCATCTCTTAAAAAATTACTATAAAAACAAACAATCCAAATCAGTATTGTTATTCATCTGATAATCATATATATTGACCAAACAGGAAACTGAATTGTGGACAGCACTAAACATTATGATCCTTTCGAATTTTCAAATTTACATATAAGTTAGTCGAGGGTGACCCAAAGGCTCCCTTTTCAATAGCTACTACACTGAGGTGCAGGGGAGAGCGCTACTTCATTCTCCGGATTGCTCCACTTTACCCTTGATCTGTACCTTATAATGCTGAATGTTAAGCAAGGCCGCACTAAGTACCATTTTTTGAGTCTTTGGTATGAATTCCATCTTACTGAGGACTCATGAAATTCCAAGCAATAGAATGATAATTCAGTATTCGAGGTTCTAAACCTGCTCAGCTGCAAAAGCATTAACCACTCTTT